>PVJH01011992.1:0-66333 GCA_004026705.1 Nesogale talazaci | reverse complement strand
CAATAAAATGATTCATTTAAAAAAAGGGGGGAGGGGAGAGGGGAGGTTTTTTTGTTTGTTTGTTTGTTTAAAGAGGAGCTGGTACCAAGAGCTCAAGTGGAAAATGTTTGGAAATGTATGTGGCAACATGTGTGCAAATGTGCTTGATACAAATGATGTACTGAATGTTGTAGTAGCTGTAAGAGCCCCCAATAAAATTTTTTTTAAAAAAAGTAAGTGCTGTAACACAAGCAAACATGTATACTCCCATATTGATGGAAGCACTGTTCACAGTAGCAAGAAGTTTGAATTCATCCAAATGCCCTTCCATAGAATAATGGATAAATAATCTTTTATTTTTTAAAAAGAATATTTGATACACACAATGGGAGTGTATCACTAACAAACAATGATGAAACAACAAAACACCTCATGATGTGGATGGACCTGTAGAACATTATACTAAGTAGAGTTGTCAATTTCAAAGGTTGCATATCGTATGAGACCACGACTGTTAGGATAAAATAAAAACATCGTCTTTCACATAAAGAGGACTGTTTGAGAGCTTTCCAACAGAGGGAAGACATGGATGAGAAGATGAATCCATAGAGCAGAAGGTCGACAGGTATTGGCTTATATCAGGGAAGGGGGAAGGAGATACATATGGTGAAGAGAGTTGATGAGTCATTTGAACTATTGACTATACACTCCTCCAATATTTTTAATAAGAAAATGCTTTAGCTTGAAATTGACCTTAGTTCACCCTGGATAGCCAGAGAGAAATACATTACTATAATACCTGTGCTATCAAATCTAGAAGCCACTAACCACCTGTAGCTATGAACCCCTAAGGAGTAGTGAATCTGAATTGGAATATGCCATTAGTATAAAATATGCACAGGATTTTAAAAACTTTTCAATTGAGTAGCTCCATTCTTGGCTATTAAGTCTACAATCAGCTATGCAACCCAGCCTTCAATGTACATAACTGTATCTTGGTTTGAATACCTTTGAAAATCCTGAAAATTTATTGTCAAATAAATCCAAGCTTGGTTCACTATGGTTTCACATAATGAAACTTCACATATGCACGCACCTGTATACTCTTATGCAATTTCATATCGCCGTCAGTGTGTCTTAGTTAAAACTATTATTGAGAAAGAAAATGATTCCAGGAAAGAAAAAAAAATGAGGCTGAAACAATATTGATAAAACAACAAAGAGCACAAAGAGAATAGATGCGTTTTCCAGATATTGGGTAAGCCTACTTATTTCCCTGAAAGTTTCAGGGTAACGTCTCTGTGATAGAGAAACAAACAACTGTTTCTTCTGTGTTTGTTTGACCCATTTTGGAAATGATTAGTTTATGAGCTGAGATGCAGGGGGAGGGGAGGGGAAGTAGCACTCCAGACATGAGAAACAAGGGTAAGACGTATGGGTGAAATCGAGTGTCCCTGTTGCAAATGAGAAACAAGGGAAGCAGGAGAAACAAACAGGAGGAGAGAGATGTTGGGGGATGTTTGTGACAAAGCTGCATTGGTCTCACCTGTGAGCTTGTTAGAAATGCAATTTCTTAGACCCATTTTCTCATGCCACTCAGGCCCTGCTCAGGATTTGTTTCTCTTCACTGAGCCTCCAAGGGCAGGGGTTTCAAGGACTAGATTTCAGAGTTTTTCTTGGTAGGTGCCCAAGCCAGTCACTGTGACACATTTCTCTCCCCAACATCATCCCGCCCCCATAATCTCTACTGCCTACTCAATTCTGAGTCATAGTGACTGTGTAAGGGTAGAGCAATAAATCTCTACAGCATGGAGCAGCTAGTGGGTTTGAATTACTGACTCTTTGGATAGTAGCTGAGAGGATTTCCTCTACACTGCTAGGGCTTCTCCCACCCCACTAGGTCTCCTGGATTATCTAAATGACCCAAAAGAAGGAGGAAGAGACTCCCCAGAACTGGCTTAGTGTGATAACTGTCAGAAAGGCCTTTTCCTTACCATTTCTACCTGTTTTACAAGCCCCCCACCAACCACTACCCATGAATAACCTCATCCCCTTTGAGAAAAATACACATCTGTAGAAAATATGAATCGACCGGGTTAGCATGTCCCAAATGAATTACTGAAATACATAATATTAAACAATATTTTCTCTCTAGATGCCCTGTGGTGTCTTGTTCTTAATGATATACACCATAGGTAAAAACATAAAAAGAAACACCCAGTCAAATTTGTGTTTTAAAAAAGCATTAGGAGTTATATAGGTATGATATATTTATAGTAAATCTATTATACATATATGTATAACATATGTACCCTTTGAATGTATATATTCTGCCCTTAATGGAATGGAAATCTAAACCTAATGCAGTAGAGGGGTTATAATGTCTTTCATATGAAAAACCATTTCCTCCATGAAGCCCTCCATATCTATGAGGTCCCCCATCTCAGTCAAGCCCCCACCAGATTTACTCTTGCACTACACCCTCTTTTATAACACTTGCCATAATTTGAAACTATGCATGTTATTGCATTTGTTTATTTACTACAGTTGTCTTGGGTGACACAACAGGTTAGTGTGCTTGATTCCTACCAGAAAGACCAAGAGTGCCCCACAGTACTGTGGGAAATCGGGTCAAACAAATATCCAGCAAACTTTCTTCTGAATTCTTTCTGAATTGGCCCAGTTAAAAGCTAGAAGATCAGCATTTGGAACTGCCAACTGTTCCTCATGGGAAAGATGAGGCTATTATGTGGTTACATAATCTTTTGTCCATTTGAGACTTAAGAGTGAAGCTGTGAGTTGCACCTTAATGACTTCATTTGGACGTGCTAAGGAGATAAATAGCTCATTGGAGGTGGTACACACGCTCACTCCCTGCAAGACATTCCTGAAAACAATCCTGAGGGAGTTAAATAGACGCAGTCAGAGCCTTGGGAGCTACAGGAGCCATGTGGAGGTCCCTGCCATTTGCTTCTTCCACCATTGGATCCACAAGACTTTCCACCCACCGTTCTGTGATCTCCCTGCATTCGGCACCACTGCATGGGTTGCGTAGAGTTTGAAGAGGAATTTAAGGACAATTGTTGACATATGGGAGATTATAAGACTTATGGGCTTGATCTGGACTGGGCTGGGATGTTTTCTTAATGTACATTTGATCTTTTATAGAAAACCCTCTCTTACACTTATGAGTCTCCCTGGATTTATTGCTCTAGTCTACCATAAAGCATTATAGTCTTAGAAAAAGATCTTATGGAGAGATCTCCACTATCCTATAGAGTTGATATGACTTGGAATGAACTCGATCACAGTGAAATTGGTTTTGGGAAAGCTAAAAGAGGAATTCTGGTGGCACTATGCGTTAAGTATTGGGCTGTAAGAGGAAGGCTTGTATTTCTTCATTCACTTTTGGAATGCTTAACATACTACACTGCTCACTAAAAAGTTGGTGGCTTCAGTGAAAAGGCTTGGTGATCTGTTTCAGAAAATCAGCTATTTTTTTCAGAGCTGAAGTATAAGCCAGAGCTGACTGACTGGCTGCTGGTTATTAGTTTTGCTTAATATGCAAGGAGGCGTCAAACGTTTTGTGGAAATATTTAATTAGAAGGGAATGGATTTTTTTTCACAAACTTTTAAAGATCCCCTTATAAATCTTTCCCACTAGGCCTAAACATGATTGAAGGATGCCAATTGTATCTTTTCGCTTAGGTATCCCTAGGCCCAACCGGTGATCCTGTTTCAAAGCAGGTACTCAGTAAATATATTGTTGAAAGCAAAGACTCTCCAAGCAGTACTTATAATGACCAATTTCCAACAAGACTTGGTGTTCCAAGTTCTTCCAAGAAGAAACTAGGTCTGTAGCAATGTTGTGGCTGAGAATCACATATAAGAGGGCTGAAAGCTAATGTGTCTGAAAGCTTCTACTTTCTTCTGTCCACAACAGCTCATGACATGTCAAATAGCCTGCAGTGCTGTGAATTATTTCATATGGCTCTTTAGCTATGATTTTTATTACTCTACCCCAAATGACTTTCATGATATGTAAGAAAGTGGGGGAAGATAGTAATTGGATTATATGATCCAGCTGTGAGTGATTGATAACAGGATTACTTGTGATTGCCATCCTGCTGAACAGAAAATAAACCATCTTAGAAGTAGGTGAGGGGATATCACTACCTGAAAGATAATAGATCTAGGAGTGGATCATATCCTTTGGATTCTGAGATTTCTGAATTTTGAACCTCCTTGATGGGGATACAGCTTTGACAGCAGAGGAGCAGCAACAACAAAACAGGATTCCACAGAAGGTGTGAGACAGAAAAGTGGACTTCCCAACCCACAGAGCAATAAATCTGAGTGCTTTGGCTTGTAGAGTAGCTTACCTCTGGACTCTTAATTGGAGGAGCTAGATTAGCTAAATATCTTTGAAATGAGGTTTATTATGGACTATCATGTCCTTTGGCATTTATTAACACCCATAAAAGAGCTTTGTAACATAGCCTGAGCAGGGCAGAGGCAAGACCAAGTGTCTGAACGTAAGAGTGAAGCCTGCTGTGGACATGGCAAAGAAGAAACTGTTCTGACTGAATAGCTGTATTGTGAACACTTCTCACAGGAATTGTAACCTGTTAATTTCCCTATTAACCTTCCTGATTATGATTACTGTTTGTAAGTTCTGTGTGGCCATTGTAATAAATTACTGAATTATTGATTTATTACTTATTACACAAATAGAGTACCATGCATGTGAGAATTAGTGGCAATATAGGGAGGTTAGAGACATGTCTGTCTTTGGCCTTGTGAAAATCAGCGTTAAGAGCCAGAGGAAATTAGATGTGGCCTCCACACTGTTCCTCGGTGTCTAAGTGTGGGCTTCAGGTCCACTATGTCAGAGTAGAACTGTCCCCACACGGTCTTCTAGAGCTGACTTTTCAGATGTAAATCACCAGGCCTATCTTTTAAGATGCCTCTCAATGAACTGAACCTGCTAGTTTGGGGTGAGTGCACTCGCTAATCAAAAGGTAACCTGAGAGATAAATGTCTTTCTCAATGAGCTCTGTGGTTGTTAGGGGCTATGAGCTAGTTTTGCCTCATAGTGATCTCGTGGTCAACAAAAGGAAACACTGTCCACTCCAGCACCATCCTTACAATCGTCCCTGTGTTTGGCCTCATTCTTGTAGCAACTGTGTCAATCCACCTCATTGAGGGCTTCCTCTTTTTCAACGACCTGCTTACCAAGCATGGGGTCCTTCTCAGGGACTGGTCTCTTTGGATAACATGTCCAAAGTTTGTGAAAGAAAGCACCACCATCTACCCTTCTGCACTGGGCCTATCCTTCTTCCAAGACACACCTGTCAGTTCTCCTAGCGGCCCATGGTATGTTTGATATTCTTTGTTAGTGTCAGAATTCACAACTGAGCCTCCTGAGTTGATTGATTTCCCAGTAGTGTTGAAAACGCTTGCCTAACACCACTCAATCGGCACAGTGGTGATCAGAGACTCAATCACTTTGCTAGCCAGTGGTCTGTGTGATGTCATGCCGGATTTCTAATGTTGAGGTCAGGTGCAGTCACTGCGAGCCCTGGTTGGTAATGACTCCTCTGGCCTAACATCTACCTGAATCATCTCATTTGAAGAAGTGGGTAAAAGAGGACATATCAGGAAGCATCCACTGAAGAGTTGGCTGGTTTTATCCCCCTTCTACAAAGCCTCCTCATTCGGGTGGAGTCATTAGTAGGCCACATCTCTTGTCCTGAATAAATAAATAAATAAATAAGCTTTGCAGAAATGAGCAGATGGAGGAAAATTTCAAAGCAGCAGGTGGGCGTTTCAGGCTCCAGTCCCATTAACACAGATAACACAGTTTATAGCAGCAGCTCCCACACAAATCTTGAGAAATTTAAGACCTGGGTGTAAAAGATTGGCTCTCTCCTCCGAAAAATGATCTGCCTTGCAATCAGAGACATGATGGTTCTGCATCTGGGTGGACCCGCTTCCTCTCAACAAAGGAACCCACATGATCAAGAAGCCTATGTTCAGGACAGTAGAGCAGGGCATGCAGTTGTGTAGCATCTGGCAGCGATGTTATATTGCTCAGAAGCTCTCTGTCTCTCCCCAAGAGGAGTTGCCAAGTTCTGGAGGGATGATATATTAGTGAACTGTAACCTTGACTCAGAGGGCAGAAGAGTACCAAAAAGGCATGTTCTCTCTCAGTCCCCCAAGGACAGGGCTGCCATGATTTTTGTTTCCTACAAACTAAGAGAGCCCCAGCCAAAGTTAACACCAGACTACAGGGAAACATGCCCAAAGCAAAGACATCAACACAGTCAAGAAGTCATGGGATAACTGAAAGTCCTTGGAGGATGCACATCTTTTGTGATTGGCTGCTAGCATAAAGAACAGCAGAGGCCTTTACCCAGCGCTGTTGTGAAAGAAAAGCCTGAACATCTACTTCCAAGAAAAGATGACAACACAGAGGGAGTGATGGAGAGAGGATAGGGAGTAAGTGGAAGAGACCCTAAGAATCCCTGAATGAAAAAGGAAGGAGTTGTGAGCTGAAGTCCCAAGAGGAATTGTTGACTAGAAGTCATGGGTACTGAGACCCTTGCTATTTGATCTCCTCCCTTTGATTGGGGCCATGGAGATGTGGATTACCACAATCATTAGTATGAGGGTGAGAAGGAAGCTTCTTAAGTTCACTGACCATCCTAAAGTGGCAGCAATATTCACAAGCACTATATCGACAGTAGCCACGCCTCAATGCTGAAGAAATTCTACCATGTTCTGTGTACTTGTTGACCAGTGTGCTCTCCTCATAGTCATGCATGCCCCAGGACTCTCTAGTCTCAAAATGCAGACAAGTGAAAGAACTAAAGGATAAACCAGAGAAGTCCCCAGAGAATAGTAACTGGGAATTAAGAGTCTAACACACCTAAAAACCCCATAAAGTAGCATCCATTATCATCACGCACCATCATTAACAGCAAAGTTTTTCTGTTGTTGGTTTTTTTAAGTAAAAACTAATACTAATGAGGGTGTGTAGAAACTAGAACTTTCATATCCAACCGGTAGCATTGTAAAATGATACAACCTTTGTGGACAATGTTATGGCACATCCTTAAAAAGTTAGATATAAAATTACCATATGACCCAGTAATCCCTCTACTTGGCAGATAGCCTTGATAGAGAGATAAGAGCCTAGACAAGAAGAGATACATTCACACACATGTTCATTGCAGGATTATTTACAATAGCAAAAAGATAGAAATAACCAAAATGCCTAGCAATGGAAGAATGGATAGACTGTGATACATACACAAAATGGAATCCTAAGCAACTTTAGAGATTAATGATGGGTCTGGAGAACATCTCATAACATAGGAGGACATTATTCTGAGTAAAATAAGTCAATCATATGGTGCTAAAGAAAAAAAAAAGCATTTCAGAAAAAGTTTTACACTAAAGGAAACATTCTTTGATGATTACCAGAGGTTAGAGGGAGCCAAGAAAACAAACGAAATGCCATCTCGTTGATTCAAACTCATAGTGACCCTACAGGGCAGGGTATAACTACCCCATGATTTTCTGAGAATAACTACGGGAGATGGATGCTTTATCTTTCTTCTGCAACATGGCTGGTGGTTTCAAACTGCTGACCTGTGGTTAGCATGCTTAGCAGCACAGCACAGAACCCACTATGCTACCAAGGTTTCTGGGGTGAAAGGAAACATAAATTATTGCCTCGAAGGCAGGCATGTGTTAATTTGGATGAAGAAGACCTTTTTCTACAAGAGGTCTGTGGCAGTCATGTGCTTATGTTAATTTTATAATTGAAATGTAGGGGTGGAGTCTGGCCTGTTAATCAGGAGAAAGCCATTGAGTAGCTGATGAGGCCTCTGTGTAGCCATGGCTTTCACCTGAGACTCCTGGGAAATCTCGCGGTATTTCCCTCTTGAAGATGAGAAGCTACCTTCCCCAGTTGTTGGGAGTTAGTTAGAGAGATGATTAACCACAGGCAACACAGGATGGCAGCATCCGGGAGGCTGGAGTAGCCGGTGGAGAGACCACACGGCTTTGTCTTGATGAAGACAGACTTCTGAAGCTGGAGTGGTATGCTGTTGATGGACCTGAGCCCTGGAAGCGAGGAGCCATGGGAAGACCCCTGCCAGCGCCAGAATTCTGCACCCACTGACCTGTGACTTCCTGAGTCGGAAGCAGACTTTATAGACTAATTTCGGGCATTTGGGTTATTATTGGACTTATGACTTTGCACTGGACTGGATTGGGATGCCTTCTTAGGGTCACATTTCTTTTGTATATAAACCCTTTCCTTATACCTATATGCGTGTCTCTGAAATTTGTTCCTCTAGTCTATCCAGACTAACTCAAGGTCAGAAAAAAAATTGCATAAGACATGGGGAGGAGTGCACTCTTAAAAGCAGCAGAAGACAAAGTTATGCCTGCAATCCTGAAATTCATGATCTAAAATCAGCTGCATGGATTGACACAGAGGCTGATTGAGGGTGGAAGGGATAGTGACCAATACCCACCAAATCAGTGACAAGGTGGGTATGAGAGGCCTGGGAATGGAGCAAGAGTAATGTAAAAGAAAATACTGAAACCCCAATGGAGGCTGAGCATGATAGTGGGGCTAGAGGAAAGTAAAAAGAAAAAGAGGAAAGAAGTGGGGGGGTAAAGGGCATTTACAGAGGTCTAAATATAGGCATGTACATAAGTGAACATATTTATACATGACAATGGGGTAATAGAGCAATGTGCATATACTTACAGGGTCAGTATGAGGCCAGCAGATGGGCATTGGACTTCCACTCAAGTACTTCCTCAGTGCAAGAACACTTTGTTCTATTAAATTGACATTCCGTGAGGTTCACCTTCCTGACACGATCACTGAACAAATGTGTGCAATAAGCAAAAGTGATGATGGTGCCCAGCTATCAAAAGATGTAGTGTCTGGAGTATTAGAGGCTTGAAAGTAAACAAGTGGCCATCTAGTCCAAAAGCAACAAAGCCCACATGGAAGAAGCACACCAGCCTGTGTGACCATGAGGTGTTGAAGGGATCTGGTAACAGGCATCAAAGAACTAAAAATTATATCATTATAAATGAGGGAAAGAACTTATTGGGGACCCAAAGTCCAGAAATAGATGTAGCGACATCCCCTTACAGAGGGGTTGCAGGGAGGAGATGAGCCAGTCAAGGTACAGTGTAGTAACAATGAAATATAAAACTTTCCTCTAGTTTTCAAATGCTTCCTCCCACCCACTGTCATGATCCCAATTCTACGTGACAAATCAAGCTAGACCAGGGGATGTACACTGGAGTCAGAAACATGGGGAATTTAAAATAGATGATCCCTTCAGGACCAGTGGTGGGAATGGTGATATCAGTGGAGGATGGAGGGATAGTGGAAAAGAAAGGGGGAACCAATTTCAGGGATCTACATATAACCTCCTCTCTGGGGTATGGACAACAGGGAAGTAAGTGAAGGGACACATAGGACAGCATTTGATATGAAAAAGTAATAATTTATAAATTATTAAGGGTTTGTGGGGAAGAAGGGCTAGGAGGGAGGAGAAATATGGGGAACTGATAATGGGGGCCTAAGTACGGGGAGGCTATTTTAAGAGCGATGATGGCAAATGTGGTCTGCATATAATTGATGCATGTATTGATTGTGATGGGAGTTGTATGAGCCCCCAATAAGGTGATTTATAAAAATTTTAAATGGAGGGGGAAAGAGGAGCTTATTTGGAAATGAAAATGGCAATGTGTATAAATATGATTGATACAAATGATGTACTGAATGTTATAAGAGCTATAAGAACCCCCAATAGCTGAGCCCCGGTGGCATAAGTGGTTGAGTGCGGGACTGCAGCCCGCGGGCTTGGCAGTTCAAATCCAGGGGCGGCTTTCAGGAGCAACACTGGGCAGCGCCCATGACCACCAGAGGCAGTGATGCCCAAAAAAGAAAAGAACCCCCAATAAAATCATTGGAAAATAAAAAAAGGAAACCAAAACAAGTCTGTCAAATCCACATAGGTCATTAACAACATTAAAATTCAACTGAACAATAAAAAAAAAAGAAAGAGGGAAGTGATTAAAGATTCTACAAATAACCGCCTCCTTGGGGGGTAGACAACAGAAAAGTGTGTGGAGGAAGATGCAAGGGAGCATAAGATATAACAAAATAATAATTTATAAAATATCAAGGGTTCATGAGGGAGGAGGGAGTGGGGAGGAGAAAAATGAGGAGCTGATACCAACTGCACAAGTAGAAATCAAATGTTTTGAGAATGATGATGGTAGCAAACGTACAAATGTGCTTGACACACAATGGATGGGTGTTTGGATTGTGATAAGTGTGGCAGTCATGTGCTTATGTTAATTTTATGACTGAAATGTAGGGGTAGAGTCTAACCTGTTAATCTGTAGATAGCCATTGAGTAGCCAATGAGGCCTCTATGTGGGCATAGCTTTCACCTGAGACTCCTGGGAAATCTTGCAATATTTCCCTCGTGAAGATGAGAAGCTATCTTCCCCAGTTGTTGGGAGTTAGAGAGACCATTAATCATGAACAAGACAAGCTGGCAGCGTTTGAGAAGCTGGAGGAGCCGGCGAAGAGACCACACAGCTTTGCCCTGATGGAGCCAGACCTCTGAAGCTGGGGTGGCCACATGGAGATATCTGCCAGCGATGAGTTGCTTCTGCTGTTGATGAGCCCTGAGCCCTGGAAGCAAGGAGCCATGGAGACCCTTGCCAGCACTGGGATTCTGCACCCACTGACCTGTGACTTCATGAGTCGGAAGAAGACTTTATAGACTGATTTCGGGCATATGGATTAATATCAGACTTATGACTTTGGACTGGACTTGGCTGGGATGCTTTCTCCATGTCCCATTCCTTTCCTTATATCGATATGTGTGTCCTTGAATGTGTTCCTCTAGTCTACCTGGACTAACACAATAAGAGTTGTAGGAATCTCCAATAAAATTATTTTTAAAAATCAAAATAATAAGAGAGACTGGGCTTATTGGCCAGATTGAGACCAATAAAACTCCCCAGACAATGACCCTTAGTTACCCATCAGTTCAAGAAATGAACTCACCAGCATGGCTCAATTGTCAGCCCAACCTTAGACAGGTCTATATATTGAACAATAGCAACACGCAGGAGTGCACATCATAGAATAATTTGAAATCAGAAGGGCGGCATTTACTCAAAGCCAAAGCTCAGAAGGCTTATAAAAGAAGAAGGAGTGAAAACAGAAAACATGGGGAGAAGAAGAGCTATTTGGTGGGAATTGTAATCAGGGACATGAAACAAAATGTGTGTGAATTGTTGAGAGTAAAGCTGGTGATCTGCTCTTTAAACCTTCACCAATTCACAATAAACCATTAAAGTAAGCAAAATGTCATCCATTTAACTCAGCACAAAAATCCATCCATCCTAGTTCAGCTCCAGCTTCCTCACGGAAGCTTATCTAACTTCTCAGACTCCGTTAAGTCTCCCTGTTTAATGTCCCCCAAGCACCCAGCTCTTCTTTATAGTCGTTTGTCTGCCTGTAATTTTGTATTTAATTAGTGGATTATATGCTTAAAGTCTGTCGTCCCTGCTGTCATTCTGTTGTGAGAGTGAGAAATCTGTCTGTTTTTCTCTCTAGTTTATGCTCAGAGCTCAGTAAGTCTTATATGTTGACTAACTCCAAACCCATGGTCTAGAAGGGAGTAGAGATGATTTATCATACAAAAGTCTCACTAAGGGAATGGATGGCTTACATTGAGAGGCCATGTGGCTGCATTCCAATAGGGAAGCATTCAGTGTGCAGAGAGCTGTCACCAACCTCCAGCTGTAAACCAGAAGACAAAATAAAATAAAACATAAATGTCAACAGAACTTGGTGCTGAGGCTGGGGGACATTAACCTTGGAGAAGCCTCACTAGAATCTGATCAGCCAGAAACTCAACTTTGATGCTCATTAAATACGTATTCTTCCAATTTGGTGTATATTCCTTTTCCCTGAGGTAAGTAATCAAAGAGTGCTGTCATGATTTGTTAAGTAGGGTCCCTTGAGAAAATTAACTCATAGCAATGACTTCTTACGGGTAACTAGATTAGTAAGTCTGAAGGGTATTACTCAAGAATTCACTATGAAAATGCTGTTGAAGCCCAAGGACCACAGGAGTCCTGGAGAGCACCTTCATTCACACCAAGCGCACACATCTACCATTCCATACTTAACTCTCAATGTCTACAACCTGGGGGCTCTAAGAATGTTGAGTATTGTGGGATTATGGGGAGTGGCCCATATTCATTAGATAACCCTGGCTTTCTATATTTTAAAGAAAAGTAAATCAGAGTCCCTGGTGGCTACAGATAGACAAATCACTGTCCACCCTGCTAATCTCAATCAGTTCATAGAGGCTGTTTTCTCTGATTTAAGAGGAGGAGCATTCTGAGTCTTACCTATCTGCCTTTAGATGTCTCAGGGTCTTAGATGCTCGCAGTTGACCATGTCTTCGGGGGGTGTAGTCCTTTTGATCCTTTAGAACAAGATCTTACAAGCCTCCAGTGAGAGCTTTGAGATGTCTCTTGCAGTGCAGAGGAAGGTGGAACTCAAGAAGGCTAAGACTTTCCATGTGCTATGGGGTGAAGGCTGTGAAAAATGCACTTTTTCTCGTGTGGCTTTGAAAACAACCACCCAAATACAGGATCTCAAATCATGAATGCAGCTGTGGCAGTCATGTGCTTATGTTATTTTTATGATTGAAATGTAGGGGTGGAGTCTAGCCTGTTAATCTGGAGATAGCCATTGAGTAGCCAATGAGGCCTCTGTGTGGGCATGGCTTTCTCCTGAGACTTCTGGAAAATCTCGCGGTATTTCCCTCGTGGAGATGAGAAGCTATCTCCCTGGTTGTTGGGAGTTAGTTCTGAGAGACGATGAATCACGGACAAGACAAGACGGCAGCGTCCGAGAAGCTAGAGGAGCCAGCGTAGAGATCACACGTCTTTGCCCTGATGGCGCCAGACCTCTGAAGCTGGGGCGGCCACATGGAGACCTCTGCCAGTGATGAGTTGCTTCTGCTGTTGATGGACCCTGAGCCCTGGAGGCAAGGTGCCATGTGGAGACCCCTGCCAGCACTGGGATTCTGCACTGCTGACCTGTGACTTTGTGAGTCGGAAGGAGACTTTATAGACTGATTTTGAGCATACGGGTTAATATCGGACTTATGACTTTGAACTAGACTGGGCTCAATGTCCTGTTCCTCTTGTATATAAACCTTTTCCTTATATCTATATGTGTGTCTATGAAATTTGTTCCTCTAGTCTACCCGGACTGACACAGCAGCTGACTCTCAAGGACCAAATTCTGAATGCAGAGTCCGAAATCTTTTCCTGGTTATCAAAAGGATGTACCCAGTTTTTATCATTGTGACCAATAAAATCATATATGATAGTTTAGTTTCTAGTGAGCAAGTTCAAATTCTTGTTACAGAGTTTATACATGGAAGTGAATAAACCCAGTTCCCTTTAGCAAATGTATTTGAACAAGGTTGGGGTGATGCAAGCAGTCTGTGTTTGCCTGATCACGTAGAGGTTTTTAATGGTTCAAACCAACTCAGCAGTGCTACAGAAAAGAGGCCTGGTGATCTGCTTCTGTAAAGATAGCAGCCAAGAAAGGCCGAGGGGGAGCATGGCTACTCTGCCACACCAGGGACTGCCACGAGCGGGAGCTGACTGCATGTCAATGGCTTTAATAAATGGACTTTTAACTATTTATGTAGATGGAAGATTAAAGTCCCAAGCTTGGGTGAATGAATGAATGAATGAATGAAGCAAGCAAGTTAACATAGGTAGATCCAGATCCCTTCGACAGGGTCCCTGTAATCAGCAGTCAGGAATAATTATCTTTTTATCTATAAGAGACAGAGCCTGAATAAATGTAGACTTGAAGGACAGGACTTTTTCCCACCGCTAAGGGTGGTTTGTCTGTTGGATTTTAATGACCACCAAACACATGCAATGTTCGACTTAATCTTTCTTACCTTTTTGAGATATGAAAATGCTAACCCTGCATTTAAAATGTTTGAACTAGCTTAGTCATCAATGTTTCATTCTTTTCTAATGTTTTAGCTCATCAAAGTCATTGCAACCTTTTCCTTTCTTTCCTTTTTTCTGTTGTTGTTAGGTGCCCTTGCCAGTCCTCAGCCAGTTGTTCTTATGGTCGAGTCCACAGATGCTGTCGCTGTGACAATCCATCTTGTCTAAGATCCTCCTCTTTTTCGATGTCCCACTACTTCACCCAGCATGATGTCCTTCTTCAGGCATGGCTCTCTCCTGACAACACGTCCAAAGTTTGTGAGACAAAGTCTCACCAACCTTGTCTCTAAAGATGATGCTGTTTATTACTCAGAACTTCAGTCACTAAAGTTTAAATGTATCATCATTTTTCCATAGAAGCTGTTATTTTTAATTTCAGTTGAGAAAATGAAGAAAACATAGTAATATGGACAATCCAGAGGGCTGACAGTTTATACCTGTTTTTTTTTACTTTTAATAGCTTTATTGGCATATACTACACATATTATGCAGCTCAGTAGTTTAAACATATTAAAAAGAGTTGTTTAATAAAACTGCAATCAATTTTAGAACATTTTCTTCTTGTACTCATTATTATTAGTTCTCCATTTCCCCCAACCTCTCCTACCATAACCCTAGGACATAAATAGCCCAGTTACTGTCTCTGTAGATTTACCTATCCTGGATTTCATATAAAGAAAAACAAAGCAAACAACAATATTAAAATAAAATCTAGAAATAGCATACGAGAGGGCTTCAAAATGTTTATGAACAAGTGAAATTAAAAGATAAAATTTTCCATGAACCTTTAAAAATCCCCTCTTGGAGCTTGACCATGGCACTTCCCATCAATTAGCCCTCTAACTAGGACTTTGGAGGAAAGGCCTTGATCTCTGTTCACTTCGTCTCGGAAAATCCCGAGAAAGAACTAAGCATCCTGCACTGTCTACAAAGTTGCTTGGATGAGCAGACATAAATAGGCCCACATGGAAGAAACATAAGAGGTTGACAGAAGCAGGTACCAAAAGAGTCCATACAAACAGTTATATCAATGGGAAGGGGGATTTGGTGTGGAGAAAGGATTGGGTACCCCCTCCCCCACCTCCAACACACACAGAGGGATTACAGGGAAGGGGTAATTTAACCCAGATGCAGTATACCACCGATGAAACACACATCATTTCTCTAGTTCCTGAATGCTTACACACACACACACACACACACACACAAAACCATGATTCAGTTCTACCTTACAAATCCAGCTAGACCAGAGTACACACACATTGATATAAATAAGAAATCTTGACACATGGAATTCAGGAAAGATAAAATCCTCAGGAATAGTGGTGGTAGTAGCAATATCATGAGGGTGGAGGGAGGTGGGGGGAGGAGAGAAAGGGGTGAAAGGGGGAACCCATTACAAGGTTGGATATATAGCAGCCACCACCATCACCTTGAATAACAGAAAGCTGGACAAAGGGGGACAACAGACCGTGTAAAATACAAAATAGCAATACTAATATACAATTGATCAAGGATTCATGTGGGTGGGAGGTTGGGGAAGGGAGGGTGGGGGAAGAGGAACTGACACCAAAGGTTCAAGTAGAAAGAAATTCTAATTGCAGGGATCTACATATAACCTTCTCTCTGGGGCACGAACAACAGGGAAGTGAGTGAAGGGACATATTGGACAGTGTACGATATGAAAAAGCAATAACAATTTGTAAATTATGAAGGGTTCATGGGGGAGGGGGAAGGGGAGGAAATAAAAATTGGGGGAGCTGGTACTGGGGGCCTAATGATATTTTGAGAGTGATGATGGCAACAAGTGTGCAAATGTATCCTGCATACAATTGATGTATGTATTGATCATGATGGGAATTGTATGGACCCCCAATAAAATGATTCATTTAAAAAAAAAGGAGAGGGGAAGAGGAGCTTATACCAAGGGGTCAAGTAGAAAATATTTGGAAATGAATATGGCAACATGTGTGCAAATACACTTGATAAAAACGATGTATTGAATGTTATAAGAGCTGTAAGAGCCTCTAATAAAATCACTGGAAAAAAAAGAAAGGAAACTGTATTGGAAATGTTTATGGAAACATATGTACAAGTGTGCTTAATACTAATGAATGATGGGTGGTTACACGATTTGTAAGAACCCCCCAATAAACTGATTAATTTAATTTAAAAAATAAAGCTATTAAAATACACCTAAAAGAATTTGCTTGGGTGAAGGTAACTACAAAGGGCTGTGTGACTGTTGTTGTGTGCCTTGGAGCTGATTCAGCCCCCCAGTGACTTTGTGACAGTGTGGAACTGCTCCCGTGAAGTACGTCTTGAGACTGTCATCTTCGTGGAACCAGCATGCCGGGTCTATTCTCCCACAGAGTCTCTGCTGGGTTTGAACTCCTCACTTTTGGCCGAACAGCCAAGTATTTAACCCCCAAATTATAAGGCTCTGTGTCTTACATCCAGAAAAAATAGGTGCCCTGGAAGTGACTCTGTGTTCAACTGTCTTGGACGTTGGCTTGACTTTTCCCCTGCCTCTGACAGCAGGATTCCGACCATGGCCTCCTTTCTCACTATCCACAATATCTGGTTTGCCATCACTCGACACTCCTTGACGCTGCCAGGCCTAGGGAAATGGATGGGAGTAGCTTCACTCTCTCTACCTCTTTCACAAGATGGTCCCTGTCCTGGCTCCTTAGATCACCCAGATGCCCAGTATTCTTCCTTCTTCTTTCACCCTTCCAACAAAACCCGATCTCGGGAAGTGATCAGATAATGCTTGCATGTGTATAAAAGCAGATGGACAGACTACTTCTTCCAGGATTACTGGCCCTTCAAAAAAAGAGTAGATTCAAGTCAAAAGAATGACTCTGTTGGTCGAATCCCTAAATATGTTGGCCAGCTGGCCCTGAGCAGATGTCCCAGTGTCTCTGCCACCTCACGAACTGAATATCAACTTGCCTGGTATCCATTTCCCCACCATTCCCACTCACAGCTCCAGTAGCTAGCTCAGCCTGGAAATTTTCCCTCACGGTCTAAACCAGGGGCGCTCAATACATTAACCTAACTCGTAAGTCGAATCCTAACAACAACCCTAAAACTGACTCCAACCCTAACTCTAACACCAACCTTCACCCCAGCCATCTAATTTGTCAATTCCATGTGATCTGCCCACGCTGCACTTGGGATCCAGTAGTGGATCGCAATCGAGGTATTGAGCACCCCGGTCTAAACGCTCCAGTAGCAGAAGAAGAACGGGTACAAAATTCAACTCCAACATTTTATTGGACTCAAATCATGGCACAATCAGTCTCTGAAACTGATAGCATGAATGACTCCATGGATTTCTAATCTCAGAGTGGAGTTGAAAAGAACAAAAAACCCCTCAGTGCCATGAAGTCAATTGTGACTTACAGCAACGCTATAGGACAGTGTAGAACTTCCCCAGTGGGTTTCTGGGGCTGTAAATTTTTATAGAACGCTTCATCTTTCTTCCCAAGAGCGAGTAGTGGATTTGAACTGTTGACCTTGTGGTTAATAACCAAACATGTAACCCTCGATGCCACCAGGACTCTCCAGAGGAGAGGAATCCTGGGGACATTGTAGCAAGCTGTGAGGGGCTCATAAACCTTTACTGTTGTCAGAAAGCAACAACCCAAAGGCATTAAGGAATCACGTGGTTTTGAAACAAGGTTGCTGCTGGCCACAGGCAACATGGCTTAGATGTAACCCATCTGCTGAGCATCTCATCCTCATCAAAAGCTATTCCATGCCTGGAAGGTTCCCATCAGAGTTGAGGCCTGACGTGCCAGGGCCCACAGCTGCACTGCTGATAAGGTCCTGCAAGGGCTTGGCAGCATCCTTTAACTGTAAGCTGCACAAAGCCAGCCAAAGGGACTGGCAGTGCTGGCTGTCCAGCTGGTTCTTATGGAGCTGCTGTCCACGAACCTCACCTTCCTCTTTCCTCGACCTATTGGACTGGGTTTTCAAAAGAAACTCAAGCTGCAAATGCAAACAACACAGACATTAGGGGATTTAGCCATTTCCCGCTGCAACTACCTCCTGGACTCACATCTGAAGATAGTCCCCAAATAACCTGATTTTGACAAATGCTGCAGGGGACACAGGGAAATTTCTGGCTCATTACTCTGTCGATATGTAATAAAAGCTACCTTTCTCTGTTCAGCACATCTAAGTTGAGGCAGCTATTTGTAGTGTCTGGTACTGAGCAGAGAATAGAAAGGGAAAATCAGCAGTGAAAAAAGTGAAGTATATTTTCTTTAAATGTTTTAAATAGACCATCTCTGTGGCTGTATTCTGGGCATCCTTTCACTTGAATAGCCACTGAGGCACAGGGGAAACAGAAAGAATTCCTCTTTAGGGTTATCTATGTTCTATACAATGATCAGAAGTGCTTTCTGAAAGAACTATAGTTCTTTAATGCACACCTAATCTGGAAGCCCGTTCCTCGATACAAGCCCACTGGATCTTAGCGCATGAAGGTGAAGCAGGAGAGACTCACCCACATCCTACATCAAAAGTGAGATTTGCTCAAAATCCCGGGATTAGACTCCACATACAGAGGATCTTATTCTCTCTTCAGAAGTCTCCGACAGGTCACGTGGTCTTAAAAAAAGTTGTTTTTCATTGACCTGGGGTGGGAAAAAGAATGCAAAGCATGATATGAACCCTGCCTCAGGAGTAGCACAGTGAAAAGAGGCAAAAAGGTAACGAACAGAGGAAAAAGTTGGTGGGGGATTAACATGGTTACCAACAGCTTCATGTGAGCCAGGGCTTTCAAAGGTGTGGAATGAATATAATTAGAGTGGTGAAAAGGGATGGTTGGCCATGTAATTGGGGATGAATACAAGAAAGAAATGTAAAGTCAGACAGGAGAGGCTCAGAATGTGGGTTTCCCCTGGTAGCCACTGAGCTTCACACATAGTTTTGGACTGTGTGTCTCATTGTTCATCTCTGGACAGCCCACAATCCTATAGCCAGTTAAAAAAAAAAAAGGTCTGGTTTGCACATTGGCTAGCTAACCACACTGTTGGTGGTTCAAACCCAGATTTCCAGGCCCTTCTATGGTGCAGTGGGTTAAAAACCTGAGCTGCCAGCAGCAAGATTGGGGATTCAAACCTACCAGCCACTTTCCCAGAGAAAGATGATGCTGGCTGCTCAATTCATGAGTTAGAGTCTTAAAAATCTTAAAGATATACATGAGTTGATGGGGGAATGTTTGGTTTGGTTTGGATCCCAGTCTATGGTGGTAGAGGGTCAGGAAGAAACAGGAAGACCATCAGTAAGGCGGATTGACCCCAGAACTGTGGCACACCTACTATTGTAAGGATGGCGCAGAACTGGGTAATGCTTTATTCTATTATAAGTTTGGCGTCTTCATGGGCCAGAACCAACTTGATGATACCTAAGAACAAAGGTTCATGACCTATGAAACAAAGTTAGAATCAAAGCATGACAAAGTGTGGCCAACACCTCTTTCTCGTCTGTGTGTAAGTTAAGATGATGATGATGCGTACTAAACTAAGGTGGAACCGTGTCAGAGGAAAGGAAGTGATGTGTGCCGTGGCAAGACGCATTAAGAAAGGATAGTCACCAGAGGTTGGTCATGAATCATATGTATAAGTTTACATAATACATGTCAACATTGCCCTGATTCTAATTCCTGCTCTGCCCTTAGTTATCTGTGTGACTTTGGGTCATCGAATTCAACTCCAAGAAAAAGTTTTATGAAGAATCAATAATCTGTGAAAATTCATATATTTTGCTTATTGCACTAAGTACTCCCAGCCACATCTCTTGACCCACAAGATGGTCAATACCAAGGTAAGTGACACCATACTAGTTCAATGTCAACTGATCTTGGTTGAAATGCAAAATAAGTTCAACTAATAACAAATGACTCATTGTTCTCAGGGACCATTGAGTCTATTTTACCTCATAGTACTCAGTATGACAGAGTGGAGCTGTCTCACGGGGACTTCTACTCTGTCCTCTTTGTGCAGGGGCACTGCTAGCATCGCGATGAAAGCACTGGGTTGCTAACTGATCGGTCAGACGTTTAAGCCCACCAATCACCATAAAAATATAGTAGCTTCCTTTCATAAAGATTTAAAGCCCTGGGAACCATATAGGGCAGTTCTTTTTTTTTCTTCATAAATTATTGCTTTCTCATAACTTACACTGTTCGATGTCTCCCCTTGCCCTCTCCTCCAGTGTCTGTCCCCCTGGTAGGGGCTTATATGTAGACCCCTGAGGTTGGCTCCCCCTCTCCACCCCACCTTCTCTCCACCCATCCTGCAGCTTCATTCCCACTACTGGTCCCATGGGGTTCATCCATCCTGGGTTCCCCGCATTTCTGTTTCTCATCTCCACAGTAGAGTAGAACTGGGACCATGACAGTTGGGGGGAGGAAACCTTCGGGAACTAGAGGAAAGTTGTATGCTTCATTGCCACCTCACTGCGCCTCACTAGCCTGTCTCCTCCCCACAACTCCCCTGTGCGAGTGTCCAATTTCCCATAGGTGGGCCTTGGGTCCCCACTCCACTCTCCCCCCATTTGTAGTGACATGGTTCTTGTTCATTGATGTTTGATATCTGCTCCTTTCAGTCCCCCCACCCCCACCCCCGTGATCACACATGTTAGTGTTTTTCTTCCATGTGGGTTTTGCTGCTTCTGGGCTAGATATACATCCATTCACCCTCAAGCCTCATGATCCCAGGTGCTTTTTCATTTGGTAGTTGGGTGCCATCAGATTTCTCTCTACCTGCATTGGCTCTCTTCTGTCTTCCATGATCATGTCGCGATGGCAGGTACACAGTAATATGATTTTTGTTCTTTGATGTCTGATATCTGGGACTTTCCACATCTCATGATCATGCAGGCTGGTGTGCATCTTTTAAGGTGGGCTTTGTTGTTCCTGGACCATATAGCCATTTGTTCACCCTCAAACTTTTAAGTCCTCGGATGTCACATCTTTTGATAGCTGGGTACCTTCAGCCACCTTTACCACTCTTGCTCAGTCCCCACATGTCCTCAGTGGTCGTCTCATGCGAGATCGCTCACAGTGATATAATTTTTCCTGTTTGATACCTGAGACCTGGTCCTTTTGATATCTCGTGGCCACTTCTTCCCTGTGGGCTTGGACACCTCTCCGCTAGATGGTCATTTGTTTATCTTCAGGCTTTGAGACCCCAGACTCCATGTCCTTTGGTATCTGGGCACCATGGGATTTCTTCACCACATTTGATTATGAACCTATTTGACTTCAGTGATCACATTGGGCCAGTGAGCATTCTGAAATATAGGGCAGTTCTTTTTTGCCCTTTAGAGTCACTGTGATTTGGAATTGAATCACCAGCAGTAAATAGTTTAGCTTATTTATTTACTTTTTTACAAAAGTAAACCTTTCTCACTCAGAGCTGTTGAGTGAATTTGAATCATCAATCTTTCAGTGAGTATCCAAGTCCTTCCTGCTTGAGTCACCAGGGCCTTAATTAATCATTTACCCACTACTCACGCTCATCTAGTGGATTCCAATACACCTTGTTGGAACTGCTCCATGGGTTTTTTGAGATTGCAACTTTTTGCAGCAGCGGATGGCCCATCTTTCTCCCACAAAGTGATTGGTGGGTGTGAACTGCCAACTTTGTGGCTGACAGCCCACCATTTAACCCACTGTAGCACCAGGGCTCCTTTCCAATCTAATGAATGACTGCCTTTCCCTCCGTATCTCCCATTTCCACCTCAATGCCACCCATCTCTTCCTCTTCTTCTGCACCAGTGTGAACGCCTTCTTAGCTGGTCCTCTCTGTTGTTCCTCCCTCCCGTTTGATTCCCTTGTGCTCAGTGCCTCCTGCACACTTCATTGTCCAATCCTCCTTTTGTATGGGCACGTTATCATCCCAGATCCTGAACGCCAATGAGGAAAGTTCATGACAATGAAGCATTGTTTGCACTGTTTTCAGTGCAAGTCTGCAGACTTGATGGTCTTTCACTGGTTGTTGGTCAGCTCCTTTTCCTGTCCATAAAATTTCCAAATGACAGCGCCAACCACCAACACTCTAGCAACATCTGCTCCCATCTTCCTCCTGACCATGTCCAGCTTCACTTCCTCTTCTGGTTCTGCCCTCTGAGTCTCCTCTCTCAGTTTTAGGTCGATTTCCTTCCTCCCCACTGAGCCAATGTTGGAGCTCGTTCTCAACCTGCAAGCCCTCTCCTTGCATGAGCTCGTCTACACCCGTCATTTTACCACTTGCATGTTGATAACTCTCAAATCCACATTACCAGCTGAGTCCTGTCCTCAAGCTCCAAGCTCATGTTCTAACTCATGCTTTCACTTCTCCACCCGGATGTCCTGCAGAAGGTTCAGATTCAACAAGTCCCAAGCAGAAAGAAAAGAAACCTTGTGGCGGACTGAACGATCTGTGGTTCCAACCACTGACTATGAGGTGGGAGAAAAGGCCTGGGGACCTGCTCGTGTAATGATGATGCCTTGGAAACCCTGCGAGTCATCTCTGCTCTGGCCCAGAGAGTTTCCATGAGTTGTAATTGACCACACAGAACATGGCAACAGCAACGTGGCTGATAGTTGCTCATGATCTTTGCAAACTCGGATCATCCTTACAGGCTTTGTGCATTGGGGGCCAACACTCTCCCTAACTTTGAGATATGAAAAACTATTCTTTTTATTTCTACCTCTCCCTCCTAATACCTAGTAATTCTTGACAGAATTTCTCCTAAATTCTTTTAACTGGTGTCTCTGCTCTCATTCTGCCTTACTCAAGTGCTTTCTACATAACTACCGCCTGTCCTGCGAAAGACAAAGGTGGTGGCTCTCTTCGAGACACACGGAGTCCTGTGTTGGGCTGCTAGCCACAGGTCAGTAGGGAGAACCCACCAGATTCCCCATGGGCGAACTATTAGACTTCCTGTTGCCATAAGTATTTGCAGCCTCAGATATCCACAGGAGCAGTTCTATTCTGTTCTAGAAGGCGTCTACGAGTTAGACAAGCCGCGATGCACATTTGGTGTTTCTGTTTCTTTTTAAGTTTCACTGTTTTGAGAGTGATGATGGCAACAAGCATGCAAATGTGGCTTGCATACAATTGACGTCTGTATGGCTTGTGATGGGAGTTGTATGAGCCCCCACTAAAATTCATATAAAAAAAGAAGGGGGGGGGAAAGAGGAGCTTATACCAAGGGCTCAAGCAGAAAATACTTGGAAATGAATATGGCAACATGTGTACAAACATGCTTGATACAAGTGATGTATGGAATGTTATAAAAGCTGTAAGAGCCCCCAATGGAATCATTGAAAAAAAAAAGTGCTGAATAATTCTTCTGGGTGGGATACCATAGAGTAGTGCCATGTCTTCTGCTCAGTGTAGATAGTGGAAGTCCAAAACCAAACCCACTGACAAGGAAACAATTCTGAGTCCAAGCACCCCCAAGGTTGTCACAGCAGTGTCTGCTCCAGGCAGCTTTCAAGACTGTAACCTTTCAGAAGCATTTTTCCAACCTGTCTAAAGTTCCTTGGTGGTGCAGCAGGTTAGGCACTCAGGCGGTTAATAGCAGGGTCAGGGGTTCAAACCCACCAGCCATTCGGCAAGAGAAAGAGGAGACTGTCCTCTCAGAAACCCAAAGCAGTCACTCTGTTTTACACAGTGGCTGTGAGCTGGAATCAATGCAAAGTCAGAGAGGTTGGGTTTTTCCTCTAAAGTAGGCCTGGGGGATTCATACCGTCAACCTTTCAGCAAACAGGGGAGCACTCACCCATTTGCGCCACCCCAACCCAGACCCACTGCCATCCGCTGGATGCTGACTCACAGTGACGCAATTCTATAGGCCCAAGTACAATTGTCCCTTGTGGATCTTCAAGGCTGTAATGGTTTGCAGGAGGAGGCAGCCTGGCCTTTCTCCCTCGGAATGACTGGAGGCTTCAAACGTGCGGTGAGCAGCCCAACTCATAACCACCACGCCACCAGGGCTCCCTCAAGGAGTCCTGTGGGGATTGCAAATAAACAAAAACTGGTCTTTCCCAATGCCAGGCACTGTTTTAATCAACCCACGGCAAATGACTCTTTAAAATTCTCCTGCCGGCCCATTGTCCAGCCAATAAACTGACTGCAGAGGGGTTCTCTCAGCAGATCACCGTGAGCCACGTCTTTGCCCAAGGAGTAATGGGTTAGAGAAGAGAGGACCCTGGCTTGTGTCAGAGGGACCGGTTGCTCTGTTCTTCTCCCAGGCTTCCTTGGGCAGGACTCTGGGCCCCATTGGGCTTGACTGACGCTCTGGCCAGTCTCCAGATCCCACATCCTGGGATCTCCCAAATCTGGGCTGCTTATGGGATGTTCTGATTTGCAAACCAGGTTTTCTCATTAACAGTCATTTTCTTTTTCATTTGCACAGAGGCCTCCTGCCAAGACCTGGCCACCTGGTCTGCCGGGCTGCTCAGTCAAGGAAAATAACCAGACACGCCAACAGTGCCAGCACATTCCCTGGGCCAGACTGAGGGGCGGGAGAAAGGCACCTGACATTTTAAAATCTCCTTCTCCTCCTGCAACCAGTCACCACCCCTGACAAAGCAGGCCTGGGGGCCACCAGGAAGCCAAGCTGCCCCTCGTTCTTATATTTAAATTTAATTTAACCGTAGCATTGCCCTGCATGTCAACAGTTCAGGACAAATTGATGGATTCTACTTTAACTATTTAGCTGTGCCAGTGGTAATGTGTTCAATCATGCAGTAAATTAAAAACGACACTTGGAAATATGTATATCCTGGGCCTCAGTTCTGTGCCGCAAATAGGGAAAAGATTTAAAATGCTGTCTAGTGGAGGATTACCACTGAAGAAGCATGAATCTCATTACTGCAGGCTGCACTGAGCACATTTGCAAAGCTCCGTTGAAAGGGCTCTTTGACGGAAGCAGCTTGCTTATCTGACTGGCTAAGCATTCTATTTGCTTTCCGAAGAGAAAAACCAGCAGCTGCCAAGGCAAAGATGTTGTCGGTGCCCTCGACCTCTTCACCCCTTGGCTTCTGGGCATCACCTACAGCTCACGTGCCACCTGCTCCAGCTGTCCTCTCCTCTAAACTGCCCAGCCCCAGCCCTTCACAAGAGTATAAACTCATCAACAAACCCAAACTATGAGATACTAAACAGAGCTAAGGGGCCTATGGGGCACTTTGGGAGAAGTGTTGCTCTGTTAAATACAAGGTCAGTAGTACAAACCCAAGAGCAGAAGAAAGATGCAGCTGTCTATCCCATAAAGCTATGCAGCCGTGGAAGCCCTAAATCGGGGTGGCCAGAAGTTGGAATCCACGCAATGAAAGTGGGCTTACTAAGAGTCGTGATGAGTCAGAATCCTACTCTGTTCCAGAAGGAGTTCACTGGCTGCTTTTCCAAAGCAGCTCACCAAGCCTGTCCTTCAAGACACCTCCAGGTAGAGTTGAACCACCAACCTCCCAGTTAGTAGCTGACTAAACTGTTTGCCCCGCTGTTGGAAGTTTGAGTCCACCTCTGGATGGACTCAGACATCATGTCCCAAATTTAAGTCCAAATCACTTTGAATCCCAAAAGAAAGACTAACAGCACATTTCCTCAACAGCACGTAAGCACCAACTTGAATAAAGCACCTAAGCAAGAGAAAACATGTAAAGGATAAAGACCAATGGTCTACAACCCGACTTCAGTGGTCCAGCACCTCAAAGAACTCCCTCCTTTAAAAATTAGAGGGAGCAGATTTGTTGTTGTTGTTGTTTGTTTGTTTTCAATAATTTTGACTTCCTGCTGCTGCAGATAGGACAAACTACTGCCAGGATGGTGAATGCAAATGAACCTCCTTGTTTCACAAAAAGTTTGACCATATATCTAAGTGAACACATTTGTCCTGAAAACCATCTTGATCTTATCAGATCAAATCAAATAAATTTTTCTACTTACCCATCTCCACATCTGTCCATCTGTCTCTGATATCCTGGGCTGAGTCCTGCTCTTCAAATGAGCCATGGTGATACAATGGGTTAGGTGTTGGCACTTCAAGCTCACCAGTCACTGCTCCTGAGAAAGAAGAGGCTACCTGCTCCCCACTAATGGGCAGCCTCAGGAACTGAGGGGAGCAGTTTTATTCTGTCCTATAGGCTCTTTCTGAGCCTGAACCAACCAGACAGCAGTGAGCTACGTTCTTCTCCTGATACCAGGCTGGCAATTGCATTTGTAAGGAGACTCGGTGCTGTCATTCGTCATCAAGCTAGATATCACGGAGATCCTCCAGGACAGAGTAGAATTGTCTTACCGGTTTTTAGGCTGAAGTCTGTACGGGAGCAGAATGCTAGGTCTTGTTCTTCAAGGAACCTGGGCTTCAGCTCTGTGTACCACAGCTGTTGCCTCACTGAGACTAACACCCTTCCACAACCACAAATAAGGAGATACTAATCAGGAATGAGAGGTTTGGATAGGCTCACACCTCTAACAATTTGATTGGCACTGAAGGGGCACCTAACCATCTCACCACAAAACCTCCTAAGGAGACTTGCTACAGTGACCCAACATTGCCTTTACTTAGTCCATGCCCTACTGAAGATTGTCTGTTAGCAGAAGTGTTGCCCTCATCCAACCTTGTAGAGTTCTGCACTAAGACAGCACTGGCTGTGAAAGGACAGAGCAGGATAAGGCTGAAATTAGCCTGATTTCAGCAGTTGGCTTCAGTGTAGGTCTGTATCTGAGAACTTAATGGACTATTCAGGCTGCCAGGCTGAATTGGCCCTCAAGGTTGAAAAGCATGGAGGGCCCTTGATGGGAACCACTTACTCCCCACACAGACTAGTCTCTCTGGAGCCCTGTGTTAGTCAGGATAGACTAGAGAAACAAATTCATACACACTCATATGGATCTAATGGAAAGGTTTACATACAAGAGGACTGGAACATTGAAAAAACATCCCAACCCAATCCAGGCCAAGGTCATAAATCCAATATTAGCCCAGATGTCCGATACCAATCTATAAAGTCTCCCTCCAACTCAGGAAGTCACAGGCCAGTGGGTGCAGAGTCTTATGTATCCAGATGAGGTAGAGGTATCCCGGTGCTGGCAGGGGTTTCCCTATGAGTCCTCATTTCCAGAGCTCAGGGTCCATCAGCAGTATCCATTGGCTGTAGAAGCATCTCAGTGTTGGCAGGGGTCTCCCTGTGGCTTCTTCAGCCCCAGAGGTCTGGTTCCATCAGGGCAAGCACATGTGACTTCTCCTCTGGTTCCTCCATTCTCCAGGAATCAGGATGGATCAGCATGCTGTCATCTCATCTTGTCAGTAGCTCATCGTCTCAAAAACTGAGAATCAGAAGAAAGCCATGCCCACACAGAGGCCTCATTGGCTGCTCAATGACTATCTCCAGATTAACAGGCTAGACTCCACCCCTGCATCCCAATCACAAAATTGACATCATGAATACATGACTGTCACAAGTCCTCTCTTCCAGTTTCCCCTTGTACTTTATTTGTCACTACTGTGAAGATATCAATAATACAACATTTTGTCAATGTCGTGCTTTTTCATAAGTACAGTTTAGTGGATATTTTGGATGTGTTATCAGGCAAGACCAGTCTCTGGAGAAGGATAGCAAGCTTGATAAAGTAGAGGGGCAGCAAAAAATAAATAAATAAAGGATGACCTTCAACCAGACGGAGAGGATAGCTACAACAATGGGCTCAAACAGAACCACTGTGAGAATGGCACCAGACTGAACAGTGTTTCCTTCTGGTGTCCAGCACCTAACCTCACCCACAGCTCTGTGAGACCAGATACATGAATCATGCTGAGTGCCTTAACAAAGAAGGTGTAGACATGAGTGGAGCTGGTTCGACCAGAGTAAAGCTCGACATGCTCACTGGTTCCTTTCCCTGGGGATGCCTTTAGCATCTTGCTCGTTGTTGGAAAGCAAAGTCTGACACAGGACACAGCTGGGATTCTCCATGACAGAACTCAGGGGAAGCGGACTCAATAACACACGGACAGAGAGTGGAGTCTCCCAATTTCAAATGGAAATGATAAACTCTTGTTTCAAAATAAAAAGTTGTAACTGTTATTGTAATTTTTAAAGTCTCCAGTGTTTATTGAATATTAACTGCCCTCCAAACAATAAGCCAAGCACCTTAAGTAGCTCTACAAATATCCAATGGCACTGATATAATCCCACATAGAAAACTCCAAGGATTCTAATTTTAAAATTGCTGGAACTAATTGAAAATGTTGGCAATATAGGTGACACTAAAAAGGAAATTAAAAGAACAATATAATTTATAATAACTGTATAAAAGATAAAATACTTAAGAAAAAATCTTTCCAGAGAAACAAAATGCTTATACAAAGAAAATGATAACACTTCTACAAGAAGCCAAAAGAAACATACATTAAATGGAAGACTATCCATGCTTCGAAGACTGAAGACAGTGAAAATGTCAATATTACCAAAGGCACTTTGTAATTCAATGCAATTCCAATCCTAATCCCAGCACAATTCTTCAAAAAAAATGTAAAAACCAATTGTCAACTTTATGTACAAAGGAAATACACCCAGGATCAACAGTACACTATCAAATATTTAATATTTGAATATTAAGGTTGGTGATTTGACCTTTCTCCATGAGAGAAAGATGGGGTTGTATGCTTCCATAAAGACAGCTCTCTTAGAAAAACCCTAGATAGAGTTGTTATGAGTCAGAATAGACTCTGTGGAAATGGGTTTGGATTTTTTGTTTGTTTGGTTATTTATTTACTTGATTAATATCTCCAGGCCACATGGTGATAATTTAATAAAATTTCTCATATGTGATTAATATCCTAGTGACTAAATGGTTTGTTTTCAACTACTAGCCTGAAGGGTGGTGGTTCAAATCCACTCAGCAGTCTTGTGGAACTGAGGCCTGGCCATCTGCTTCCATAAGGAAATTCTCTGGGGCACAGTTTTACTCTGATGTACACATGAAGTCTCCTTAAGCCACATGAGGTTTGACAGCAACAGGCTGTTCATCCTGTGTCCACACTACAGAACAGAGGATGGAGGCCTGCAGAGGTCAGGAAACTTTCTCCAAATTACATAGTAGCAGATGGAGATGGGGAGCAAGACTGGGACTTAAGTCAAGCCATTGACTTGCACAGTCCTGTACTTTATATCGGTGTCAGAAGAATCCATGAAGTATTGGAGAGTCAGGAAAAGTGGGCTTAAACATGAATTTTGCCCTTTTGTTCCATCAACTACCCCGCCCTTTTTTCTTCTTTTTTTGGGGGGCGCTGGGGCATCACTGCCTCCGGGGGTCGTGGGCGCTGCTACCCAGGGCTGCTCCTAAGAGCCGCCACTGGATTTGAACCGCCAAGCCCGTGGGTCGCAGTCCCGCACTCAATCACTTACTCCACCGGGGCTCAGGCCTTACCCCTCCCTTTTTTACAATAGTAGAATTCTTTTGCACTTTTTGGGGGTGTGGGGGAGAATCCTGATAATCACTTTACTTATAACACATATTGAATAAGATAAAATGATTAGGTATGTAAGAATACTTTTAAAATGTTATCGTTTATTTCTTAGAGTAAAACCTGTGAACATTGCTTATATGACATGACTCAGCAAACATACAAAGCTTAAGCCCCACCTTGAACTAACCTAGAGCTCTCCAGCCCCCACTCAGCTCATTCTGCAGCAACTTGTCTCATAGTGCCCAAAATAGATGGTGAAAAGATGAATAAGACTTCCAGCTTAAGAATAATCACGCAGCAGCAAGAACAAATGAAACTCATTTCCATGTTTAAACAAAGAGGTCATTTAAGGTCACCCTGAAACTACTGCCAATATTCCCTGTGCTTCAGGGCAGCCACGGAGTCAGCCTGGAGGAGCACGAACACATTCGTGGCTGAAAGTCGAAGTTTTGCTTTAGAAAGAGAGTTTCCTGAGCCCTGGAGACAGACCAGTCCCACAGAAGTGAGGTCCAGAACCCATTTCCCAGCTCTTTCTGTTTCCTGCCTGTGTGCATCTTCTATGAAGGCTGGCTCCTTTGGTCTGATTGGCTTTTGTTTGTTTGTTTTGCTACGATGCCAGGAATTTCCCTAGCATCCTTGGTGAAACTCACTGAGTCATTGCCAACTCACAGTAAGCCTACCGGACAGGGTAACACTGTCCCTGTGGGTTTCTGCATCTGTAACTCTTGACGGGAGTAAAAAGCCCTGTGTTTCTCCCCCAGAGCTGTGGGGAGTTTTGAACTACTGACCTTGCAGTGAACAGTCCAACAAGCACAACTTCACTAGGCCACCTTAGTACCCTTAGTCGAGCAGCTTATTATACCATTACCCCAGCAAGAGTGTAGCAAGGAAGTAAACCACACCAGAGTATAACTGGGGTCCGTCCATGGGGTTTTGAGTGACTTCTTTACTTATGTCTTTATGGAAGCAGATTGTCAGGTCTTCTCCTCGTGTGCCCAACTCGGACAGAAAGCAAAGCGGCTTTTTTTAATGTTACTCTTCCTGCAACGACTCTATTCTCTGTATCTCTCACCTTCAAATGACAGCAGAGGAGCCAGGCAACTGGACACCACCAGGCTGTCTGGCCACAAAGACACAAGACTTGGTGGCATTCCCACTGCCAAAGCTTTTCCAATTACTTCTTACTAAAGTGAGTTTTGAGTAGCTCCTGGCACCTGAGAAACAACTACCTTCCCAACAGTCCCTGCGTGAGTGAGAGAAAGGCTCAAAGGCAGAAGTGGCTGACTGCTCAACAGGGGTTTATTTTTAAATCAATGCGGGTAAGAGAGTTCACTCTGAATCCATTTGATTTCAGGCCTACCAATGAAATCCATATTACTGGCCTTGCCGCTTATCCAAAGCAGAGGAAGCTAAAGAAGGATTACTTGTGAGGGTTATATGACCTGTGTGCCTAAGTAGGCTCTATCAATCCATGAGGCTGCATTTGGACAAGGATTAGTCTAGAAGCTTCTATCCTTCAGACCACAAATCATGATGCTGACTCTCAGGCCTGTGCCTGCTAAATGATCACCCAGGGGACTATTTGCAAGGCCCCACCCCTGCCCATCTCTGATTCTCACAGCAAAGGGACTACATAGGTTCTGAATTCCACCTCAGCCACAGAGCCAAGGTCCCAATCAATTCTCCATCAGCCAAGAAATTGGTTTACACCATCTGCGGGGAATCTTTTTTCTGCCAAGGGCCTTTTAGATATTTATAACATCAATTGAAGCCAAACGAAACAATCAACTTAAAATGTAGCCTGCTATATTCTGTCCAATGTTTAATTCACTCACCCTCTAGGAGATGGCTAGAATGACTTCTCTTTGGCCAGGTATGTGATGATAGCTGGTATGGATGACGTCTCAGGTCTGAGGGTCTCATGTTCCCCATCACTGGTTTACACGACCCATGGAATGAATCAGCATGACCATGGGAAGCAATTTGTTGTTGTTGAAAATATACACAGTAAAAAATACACCAATTCAATCATTTTAAAGATGTACATTGCTAAACACGGATTCTTTCAATAGTGCAATTATTCTTACCCTCCTTGTGCAAGTTGTTCCAACTCCTTTTACCTCAACTTACTGCCCGCCCCCCCAGGATTCTTATCTAATCTCTCCAGTTACTATTGTCAACTTTATCTTGTTTTGACCATTCTTAAAAGAGCATATTGAAAAAAAAAATTTTTTAAGAGAACATTGCTCCAGGCAGACCCCACTTAAAATCAAGACTCGTATTTTTGTTCATTTCATCAAGGGTGTTATAGCAGACTTTTATTTGATGATCTTCCCAGACTCTCTGAATCACTTTGAGTAACAAAATTTGTCCAGATATTTTCTACCTGGGGACATTAGCAATTCAGAGATTTTAAAGCCACCTAAGGTCACAAGAGCCAGTCAGCCATGCTACAGACAGGACAGACATATCCTTTCTTCTCTTTTCCAGTCGTAATACTCTAAGGGAAGAGAACAAGCAGGCCTCAGAGACAAGAGCAAAGAAGACTGCAGCTCAGGTTGATAGGTGGTTTCACAGTGGAGGAAGATCGCTGGACTGGAGATACTGTGGTGATCATGTGCTTATGTAAATTTCATGATTGAGATGTAGGGGTGGAGTCTGGCCTATTAATCTGGAGATAGCCATTGAGTAGCCAATGAAGCCTCCATGTGGGCATGGCTTTCTCCTGGGAAATCTTTTCTCCTGGGAAATTTCTTCTGGGAAATCTTGTGATATTTCCCTCATGGAGATGAGAAACCATCTCCCCAGTTGTTGGGAGTTAGTCTCAGAGACAATGAACTATGGAGAAGACAAGATGGCAGCATCTGAAGAGCTGGACGAGCTGGAGGAGAAGTCACACGGCCTTGCCCTGATGGAACCAGACCATTGGAGCTGGAGAGACCACGTGGAGACCCCTGCCAGCACTGAGTTGTTTCTCCCACCACTGGATACTGTTGATCGACCCTGAGCCCTGGAAGTGAAGAGCCATGGGGAGACCCCTGCTGGTGCCAGGACTCTGCACCACTGGCCTGTGACTTCGTGAGTCGGAAGGAGACATTATAGACTGGTATCGGGCATATGAGCTAATATCGAATTTATGACTTTGAACTGGACTGGACTGGGATGTTTTCTTAATTCCTATTACTCTTGCATATAAACCGAACCCTTATATCCATATGTGTATCTATGAATTGTTTCTCTAGTCCACTCGGACTAATACAGATACTAACACCACCTGCTTCATACAATCGACAACTGAAAGGCTGGTGTTTCAAATTCACTCAGAAACATCACAGAAGAAAGAGGCCTGGCAGTCTGCTTCCATAATAATGCAGTCAGGAAAACACTGTGGGGTTGTGCTACTCTATAACATCCACCATAGGGCATGAGCTTGACCGAGTTTTGAATACTCCCTCCCTCACTCACTCACTCACTCTCTCACTGCTGGATTGATTCCAACTCTTAACAACCCAATGGGGCAGAGAGTGACTGTCCTTTGGGGTTTCTAAGGCTGTCGATCATTGCAGAAATAGAAAACCTCATCTTTCTCCTACAGAGCAACTAGCCATTCCGCTCCACTAACCTTGTGGCCGGCAGCCCAAAGCATACACCACTATGCCCTCGGGGCTTCTCCTTCGAATGCAGGACATTGCATACAGGCTACGAGTGGTCTACATTGGGTCAGCATAGGCCATCTAAGTTTCCCCTCCCCACAAGGGAGATACTAACACCACCTGCTTCATACAACTGCTAGCAAGATGAAATAAAATAACAGATATAAAACCAGGGGCCAATAGACTCTTCCTCCAACTTGGATCTAGCTTAAGGTGGAGCTAGTCTACAGGGACTTGGCCTTGATGATCCTCACAGAGGTCTGGCAGTGGCGAAACCACTAACCCATTACCTGGTTCCGTGGGAGAAAGAACAGTGTGCTTTTGTGAGGATGCTAGACAAGAGCTGTGCCACAGGGGTCACCATAAGATTCTGCTCCATGGTACCCACCAACAGCATGAAGCCATGATCCTGGCTAGCTAGCTGCAGTCAAGTTCACACAAGGAAAGAAGAATGGCTCAGATGGGAATTTCAACCCTACTCTCTAAAAGATTAGCTGCAACTCATATTAACATCTCCTCTCCTTTTTGATTATTTTCTTTTTCACTACCAACGCTCCCAGACTGGCTCTCTCTTCTGCCCAATCAAATCCTCCCTCTCTATCCAGTTTTCTCTCCCTCTCCTCCTCTCTTTCTCTCTCTCTCTCTCTCTCTCTCTCTCTCTCTCTCTCTCTCTCTCTTCCCCCCAGTGGATCCCCATTATTGTGCCTTGTTCCCCAATTCCATCTCCCCTTCTTTCCACATGCTACTCACACCTCCCAATATGTCACTACTCTCAGTGCATCCAAGAAATAATTCTGCTTCACAAGTATCTTCTCATGCAGCATTGGTCCTTTCTTTGCTTGAAAAACCCAGGAGAGGAGACAGAACCTAGGCCAGCAGGGCTGGGAGTAGGGGGTGGCCTGTGTGTGAACATCCATGTTTCTATGTTTTCTACAACATCTCATAGAATTAAAACACAAAGCTCTTTCTTTCTTCTTTTAGATTATTTTGGTCTGTATATATTTTTAAATTTCCCAGGAGTTTAAATAAAACAGTTTATATGACCCATAAATTGTAATATTAGCCCTTAGTTGCCATGGGAAACTTCATATCCCCCTCCACACCCCCCAACTCAGCCATCAAAATCATAATGAGTAGAGTTGTCAACACCATATATTTTATAAACCATTCCTGGATTTTTTTTCACTCCGGTTCTTATTTATATTTTAACAGTCATTGAACCAAAGACTCGTTTTTTTAAAAAATCTTGCCTGAAGACATCTTTTCCACTCTTAACATAGCCCAGCTGAATTCTAAAATGTTAGTCTGTTTCAATGTCTAATAAAGTAATGAGTAGCACTGAATATATTTATGCCATTTGAACAAACTTGAAGACTGCAAAAACTGTAGGAATAAAAACTCATCAATCATCAATATTAATTGATGAAGAAGCTAGCAACTAGCTCTCAATAGCCTTAAGTAGTAATAATTACACTGGAAAAACCAACACTCTACTTCTATTTTTTAGTAGATGTGCTGCCAAAGCACATTTTTAATGATACTCCTATTTTTAATGATCATTTTTAATGATGTTGCTATTTTTTAATGATAAGATTAAATGGAGGAAATTCCTTGACCTGGATTCTCCTCGTCTCAGATCCTCTCACGTCTTTTCTTGATTCCTTTCATTTCAGCATTTGAGTGAGTCCTTTGATTTTGACCCTCATAGATCCCCTTTGGCCTCCCTGGTGGTACAGGCAGTTAATGTGTTCAGCTCCTAACCAAAGGGTTGAAGTGTGAGTGCACCCAGAGGATCTTGGGAAGAAAAACCTGATCACCTACTTTCTCCAAGTCAGCTATTGAAAAGCCCATGGAGCACAGTTCTACTCTGAGACACATGAGGTTGCTAGGTTCCTCAAGCCCGCAATCCCTCAGTTCTTGGGTTCACATGCTGAAGAAATTCATGCTGAAGCCTGCTTTGTAATCCAAGCAGGTTTTTATGACCGACAGGCCAAGTTTCAGGTTTTAGAGTCTCAAAGGGGTTCACAACTGGGTGTGAGCACCTCATAAAGAAGAACATCATTGCGTGTGGAACTAGGGGGGGTGGGGGGATGCGGGTCTCACAGACTAAGTGGTCAACAGCAAAGGGCAAAAAGACTGATAGGCCTGAGTGTAAAAGGACAAGAGAGGCTGTGGGCCCCGCCTGAGTGGGCCCTGAGGGAGCCCGGCAGCCCAGGCAGCTCATGTGTGCCCCCACCGTCCAACCTGCTACTGACCAGGAGCGGGGTAGAAGACAGAGGTCTTCCCACAGCCAGGATATTTCAAACACTGGCTGGGGAGGCAAGGCCGAGGATATTGGTTGACCTCACTGACTGAGCTAGGCCCACCTGGGTGATGTCATGAGCCTGGGCCTAGTTTGGGTTGCCGAAGTGTACCTGCCACCTTTCTCAGGGGCTTGAGTGTGAGCATGCTCAGTGTGGGGTCTTCGTAGGTATTCAATGGCTGCCTGATTTCTTTCCAACCTCCTTCACGGGGGCCTTTGCAGGCATGGAGGGACAAGCCCCATCTGTACATCTAACTACCTGACAAGGTCTTCCTGAATCCAAATTCACTCAACAAGAAACCTTTTCAAGAACTCACCTCTCTGTCCATTTCCCTTATCCCCAACCTCCAGCACCAAGGGGTGAATGGCTCCTTTTGTATGTCTTTTCATACCCCTTTACAGCCCTCCCACTCTCACCATTGCTGTGAGAACTGAGCTAAAATGAATGTCAAAGGCTGGCATATAAACACCAGTGATATGGTCAGGTAAAACTTTTACAACCACCACAATGTAAGCAGAGATGATGCTGAGTAGAAAAGCCATTCGCCTCAAGGCTTGTAACAGGAAGCAAGAAAGCTGTTGCTCTGAGGGGAGATGAAGACAAGAGAGAAAGACCATCGTTAGCAAGACTCCTGGGCTAGAGGGGGGAGGAAAGGAAGCATCTACAGTCTTGGAGGTTAGGTGGTAAAAGTTTACAGGCAACACGTCATCTCAAACTGAATTAGACAACCATTTACTATCAAAGCTCCTAACCATCTCGCTTCCTTTCCCTGCCATTTGGGCAAACATGGCGTACCCATCCGCCTCCAGAAGGGAGATGGTGAACTCTCTCCAGGAATGAGGGAAGCTCACAGCCAGCAGTGCAGTCGGTGAGAGCAGAACTACTCCGTCACCAGTCTGTGTCAGAAAAACGCAGATATCCTTGGGAACAAAGCCATGAAAAACACCCAGAATCATCTTTCTGACTCATGGGTTAGTGGGCAATTAAAAATATGTCTGTACTCTTCTCATTTATGTGGATTTTCTAATATTTACCAACGAGAAAACTACCACTTTTGCTAGTAAGAAAATTAAAGCAATAGCAACAAAAAATAATGTGTGGCTTTCCCCCAGTCGATTGCCATGTAGTGGACATCAATAATTACTTTGCATTTTTGTGGACAAAAATCTTTTGTATTATTATCAATACAACTTGAGGAGCTGCAAAATAGCTCAAGGGTAGACATAACCCCAAGAACTGGGAAAAAATTCTTCGTAATTGTTTTCTATTTTTTTAAAAATCATTTTATCGGGGGCTCATAAAACTCTTATCACAATCTGTACATACAACCATTGTGTCAAGCACATCTGTACATTTATTGCCATCATCATTCTCAAAACATTTGTTTTCTACTTGAGTCCTTGGTGTCAGCTCCTCATTTTTCCCCTCCCTCCCTACTCCTTTCCCTCACGAAACCTTGATAACCTATAAATTATTATTGTTTTGTCTCCCTTCACCCACTTTTCAGTTGTTCAACCCCCAGGGAGGGGGTGTATACCTAGATCTTTGTAATTGGTTCCTCCTTTTTGTAATTGGACCCCACCTCCCTTTATCCTCCCAGTATAACCATTCTCTGGTTATACTGGTCCTGAGGGGTTCATCAGTCCTGGATTCCCTGTGTTTGCAGTTCTCATCTGTATCAGGGTACATCCTCTGGTCTAGTCAGATCTGTAAGGTAGAATTGGGATCATGATAGTGAGGAGGAGGAAGCATTTAAGAACTGGAGGAAAGTTGTATGTTTCATTATTGCTACACTGCACCCTGACTGGCTTGTCTCCTCCCCGAGACCCTTCTGTAAGGTGATATCAAGCTGCCTACAGATGGGCTTTGGGTTCCCACTCTGCACTCCCCCTCATTCACAATGATATGATTTTTTTCTTATTCTTTGATACCTGATATCTGATCCCATAGATACTTCATGATCACACAGACTGGTGTGCTTCTTCCATGTGGACCTTGTTGCTTCTGAGCTAGATGGCCGCTTGTTTATCTTCAAGCCTTTAAGACCCCAGATGCTTTATCTTTTGATATCTGGTTAGCATCAGTTTTCATCACCACGTTTGCTTGCGATAAAATTGTGTGATATTTTTATGGTTCTTTGGGAAACTCTTGTTGAGGAAGAGTAAACAAATGGTGACGACAATGGGCTCAAACACATCAGTGATCATCAAGGTGGCACAGGATTAGGCAATCATGTCTTATCTTTGTGCCTGAATCATCATCATGGGAAAGTTGGACATTGACTATGAAAGACCAAAGAAGAATCAATGCATTTGAATCACAGTGCTAGAGAAGAATTTCAAAAGTGTCAAAGAACAAATAAATCTGCTTTGGACAAAGTACAGCCAGGAGGCTCCCTGGAAGCAAGGCATTCTCTCTTGTACTTTGGCCATGCTATCTCATGCTTGGTAAAGCAGAGGGTCCGTGGAAAAGAGGAAAGCCTTTGGCAAGAGGAATTGGCACCTTGGCTCAACAATGGACTCAGACATCCGAACCACTGTGAAGATGCTGTGTTCTGTTGCATGTAGGCTTGCTATGGGTCAGAACCAACTCAATAGTTCCTAACAACAGCAACATTTTTGATGATAGGTGCCCATAATTTTTCACCGCTCATCTATGTTAAATTATATATTACTTTATTGATTGTTATAGCTGTCGATGAGAGTAGTGTTAATTCAGAAAAACCTCCTCTCTATTAAGAAGAGGGACATTCCCAAAATAACTGATGTTTGCTTTTCAGAACTGTCAAGACAAAGAAAAGTTGAGAAATCTTCCTTGATTGACAACACCAACATTGTGACCATGATTCTATGCCTATGAACTTGAGGGTGGAGGAAAGGTATAAAGAACAAAATGCTCATAACTAGCAAAATTTGGATTTAATTGCACCAGAGTCCCTGGGTGGTACAAAGCATTAAGATCTGCATTACCTGACCAAAGGCTGACAGTTCAAACCCACCCAGAGGCTCACTGGGAAGGTCCCAGCCTTGAAAACTTAAGGGGCAGTTCGACTCTGCACACATGACAGGGTCCTGAGTCAGAACCCACTGGATGATGGCTGATGACATTGAATTGAATAGTATGATGACATAAAAGAATCTTCGTTTCTATTGGATGCATATTAAAGGATTTAGAGGTAAAGGTATGTAATGTCTCCAGTTTGGGCTCATATAATTCATGGGGGGGGGGGACATGTGCACATGCACACAAGTCCTATATATGCATATGTGTGTACCGTATTGTTCCTCAAATAATACACACTTCCTACATCTGTTTGCCAATGAATCACTACCCTCAGGAGGTATTTTTGTAAATGTGTTATGACAAGTCAGGGGGTTAAGTCTGAGGAGGCTGTTAGTTGCCCACCTGACCCCTGACTTGCTCAGTTGTTCCAGTCAAATGCTGTCAAGTTGGTGCTGTCTCGGCGACACTATCTACCACAGGGAGACACTGCCCCGTCTGGCACCATCCTCATAATTGTCATCACTGAGCCCGTGGTTACAGCCAATCTGTCTCCTCAAGGGTCATTCTCTTTTTCGGTCACCTTTCTCCCAACATGATTTCATTCTGCAGGGACTAGTTCCTCCTGATAACACAGTCAACGTGCACTATATAAAATCTCCCCATTCTCTCTTCTAAGGTGTATTCATTCTGGTTGTGCTTCTTTCGAGACAGATTTGTTTGGCCGTCCACAGTATATATATGACACTTCACTAGTGCCATAGTTCAAATGCATCAATTCCTCAAACAAACATAAAGTAAGCTCACTGCATTGATGCCATTCCAACTCGTTGCCACCCTATTGGACAGAGTGGAAGTGCCCCTGTGGGTGTCAGAGATTATAAACCCTTAGTGAAATAGAAAGCTTCATCTTTCTCCTCACAGAGTGGCTGAGAGTTTAGAACTGCTTATCTTGCAGTTAGCAGCCCAATGCGTAGCCCATTATGCCATTATGCATAAGCCAGGTTTACTCATTGTCCAGCTTTCATATACATATGAGATGACTGAAGGTATCATGCCATGGGGCAAGTGCAGCTTGGTCTTCAAAGTGGTATTTTCATTTTTTTAGTCATCAGTATGGAATATATCACATTTATTCTTGAGATGGTCTCGAAATTTAGGTGGGATGATCTCAAGATCATATTTTAATTACCCAGTAGACCAAGGGATTCTCAAACATTTTAAACAAGGGTCCAGTTCACTCTCCCTCAGACCGTTGGAGGGCCAGACCCGGGATGAGTTGGCTGCTAAGCAGCAAAAACAACTTGCGGGCTGGATAAATGTCCTCGGCGGGAGGCATGTGGCCTGTGGGTGGTAGTTTGAGGACCCCTGCTAGAGGGAATCCATGATGCCAATGGGACTTGTAGATTATAGCCTGTCAATTGTTGCACTATCGCATCCAAGCTCCTAAACTACAACGAGGAGAGTTCACAATAATAAAGCGTTGCCTACCCTTGAAAGGGATCCTCAGACTTGCTGATCAGTCTTCCACTTGCTGGTCAGCTCCCTTTCCTTTCAATAAAGATTCCAAATGACAACCCCAACCAACATACTAACCACATCTGCCCCAGCTTCCACCTGACCACCTGACCACCTCCAGCTTCACTTCCATGGTGCGGCCTCTTCTGGTTATGCTCTCTGAGTCTCCTCTCTCAGTTCTTGTTTTCCCCACCTCCACCAACTCAATGTAGGTGATGGTTCTTAAAAAATGAAGACATTCTGAGACCTCATGCCCTGTTTTTGAAAAGCTTGGATAAAAAAAAGAATTGCAATAAGCATCGTAATCATCATTGTACTTAAAACAAGGTGATGACAAGGTTAAGTTCTTGGCTACTAACCTCAAAGTTAGCAGTTTGAATCCACTAGCCCCCCCATGGGAGAAAGATTCTTTTGTGCATTGCTCTTCCATAAAGATTGTCACTTGGGAAAACCCCAGTTAGCAGTTCTACTCTTCCTGGAGGATGGCTGGAGTGCAGGTTCAGGCAACAGCACTGGGTTTTATGGTGATCCAATGGAGTTATCTCTGATCCAGAGCACCACTAGTGACAGGCTCGAACTTCTACACAGGATTCCCTGGCTGTGATCTCTATAGCAGCTGGTCACTAGATCTCTTGCTCCAAGCTGCTGAGTAGGTTTAAGCCACTAATGTTTTGTTGGTAGGTCAGCTGCTTCACCATTATGCCACTCTTTCACAGAGTCATACAGTCGCTGCTAATTGTCATCAAGCTGGCTCAGACTCATGATAGCATTGTGTCCTTAAACCCACAGCTATTGAGTCAATTCCAACTTAGAACAGCCCTGCACAGGTTTCCCAGGCTGTCAGTTTTACAGGAAGAGATAACTTCATCTCTCTCCCTCACAGCGGCCTGTGAGTTTGAATCGCTGACCCTGCTATTAGCGGTCCAACACTTACCTGACAGTGCCAACACGGTCCTACAAAGGATCGACTGCATTAGCAGACATGAACTCCAGCAAGTTAAGTGCTGCATAAGTAATAGCACTTGTCCTCTAGAAATCTCAGAGGTCTATGAAACTGACATGCCATCATTGTCTTAGCACTCTCTTCCCATACTCCCAAATCAGGATATGAACCCTAATAATGTGTCTTAAGAAACAGGCCTTTCTCTCCAACTGTGGGTGTCCTCTCTTGAAGTCTGGGTGTTCATTCAAATACTTGTGCAGGCTAATGTACTCTAGGTTTGTATCCCACCATTGCTGCTTTCCATCACAAACCCCACACTGCTCTGTGAAGCGGAGATTGTGCTTCCCCTACAAGACGGAAGCATCTGTGCCAGCAGGCGCCTCCCAGGAGCTTCACAGTTGGCAAATGAAAGCATGTGATTTTGCATGCTGAAGATGATCCTTCTGTTAATGAAAGTCTTTTGTTTCCTTTGATCCTCACTCTCGTCTTGGACAGGAAGCAAGACAGGCCTGTAAGAATCTTACTGCTCATTCCCAGAAGAAGCAGCCAGTGACACTTCCCTTTGCAGCAGCCAGTGCTCCTTAGGCATGTGATGGCCGTGTGTCGATCCCAGTTTATTTTCCAGATCCGAGCAAGTTCAGAAGTGCTTTATGGAGTGTCCTATGGGAACAACTGGTTCAATGAATGTGACAGCCCCAAAGGGTCAAGACGACTACCCCGTCACGGGTTGTGACCTGTGTATTATGACACATTCCCCAAGCCCAAAACTACTACTGTAAGCTTAACCTGCAAGGGGCTGGAGGCTAACAAAAATAAATTGTACCAGGCAAAGGGCCCTTGGGAAGTTACTTTCTTTGTAATTGTTTGCCTACCTTGTGTGGGCTTTGCTTGACTTAATTATTTGATTTATGAATGGTCAATGTTATTGACCACCCAGTTGCCCAGAAACCCTTCCACTTAATAAGCCTGTGGCCTATTAGAGCACAAGTTCAATAAACAAGCATTGAAGGGGTGCCGTGTCCAAGAGCACAGCCAGTCAGAAGGCAGCAGACTCCCCTGCCTCGGCGAGCACTGTCCCAGAGAGGGGAGCAATTTCATTCCAGATCCATAGATGCCTTGTCTGATTTCACATAAAAAAATGACTGTGTGGCCGAAACACATCTCAGTTTCTCTGCATAGCAGTGAATATTTGAAAGCTACTGGAATGCCATTGATTATCAAATATGTGTACACAGATATAAAGAGAGAATTTGCATCATCAGGGCATGTATACACATACAAAAAAATCACTCATGTGGTGGCAAATTTACTGCTTTTATAAATAAGCAGTACAGAGCGCATCAGAAGAAAAGTCTTTTGTGATGTTATTTGGAGGACATACTAGGTCTAAGGGTCCCTTAGTTTCTATTACTACTATACAGAAATACCACAGGGAACGATGTTAAAGAATAGAACTCTGTTTTCTCACAGTTTGTTGTTGCTGTTCTTGTTGTTAGGCGCCCTTGAGTTGATAGGACTGATAGGATCCTGTGTACAGAAGAACAAAGCATTGTCCAGTCCTGCACCCTTCTCACAGTCATTGCTATATCTAAGCTTGTTGCAGCAAATGTTTTCATCCGTCTCATCGAATCGTCTTCTTTTGTAATAGCCTTTGATTACCAGGCATGCTATCCTTCTCCAGGGATTGGTTGTTTTTCATAACACAGCCAAAGCACTGAGACCAGGTCTCACCATCCTTACCTTAAAGGAGTATCTGACTTTACATCATCCAAGATTGATTCCTTTATTCTGCTGGGAGTCCGCGGTATATTTAATGTTCTTTGCCAACATTGTAATTCAAAGACATCAGTTCTTCTTTGAGTTTCCTTATTCGTTGTTCAGATTACATATGCTTATGTAAATACCTTGGCTTGCCCAAATATGAGGCTATTGAAAATACTTTGAGCAGATTTGCCCAATGTTATAGATCATTTGCCAAATGCTAAAGAAGTTGATTGGGCAAGCAGCTGTGCAAGCCCTTTATAAGTGCTAAAGAGCAAAGTTGACACTTTGAAAATTAAGGTACATCTCATCCAACCTATGGTATTTCCAACCTCTTCTTATACAGATGAAAGCTGGTCAATAAATAAAGTAAAATGCAGAAAATTGATGCATTTGAATTATGGCACTGGAAAAGAATATTGAAAGTGCCATGGGATGCCAAAAGAACAAAAAAGTCTGTCTTGGAAGAAGTACAGTCAGAATGTTTCCTGGAAGCAAGGATAGTGAGACTTCATCTCACATACTTTGGGCATGTTACCAGAAGAGACTGGTCCCTAGGAAACAACAATATGTTTGGTAAAACAGAATATTAACCAAAAAAGGAAGGCCTGTGTGTTCGGCTGGGTTCTCTAGAGAGGCAAAAGCAGTGATGCTCCTATGTGGATGTATGTCCAAAGAGATTTACGTAAAGGAATGGATCACACCATAGCAGATGTGGGTAAGTCCAGTCCAGTTCAAATTCTGTGGGATGAAGATGGGACGTTTCCACGTCACATACTCCAAAGTACTAAGCAAGAAATTTACCAACATTTAGTGTGCTAGCCATTCTCACTGAAACTCCCAATTTTATGAGGTCTTCCTCTGACTCGTGATGAGGCTAAGATAGCTGATCTCCCTGATGCTCCCAGTTACCTGAGGGCTTTGCATGACTCAAGTTAGGATAGAGATCTGCTTCCCTCGAGGTCTATTGTCATTGTCAATGACCCCTAACTATATGGACCTGTTCACCTACCCCCGGGAGTCTGAAGTCCCTCCTTATCACATTCCTCTCCTCTTAGTCATGAGTCATCCCTAAACCATTCTCATCTTATAGCTCTTAAGACAGCCCCTGCTTGCAGCATGTCCTGATCGGTGACTAGAGAAACTATATGTCTCCTGTTAGACTACTTAAGTGCGGAAAATTAATGTTCAACACCCTCGCTCCTGACGCTCACTCCTGGGTTGCTCCTGCCTGCCTTTCTGCTGTCCCTGAGCATCGAATGCTCTCGGCTCCTGCCTTCACCATGTAATCTCCCTCTCCCTCTCCATCTCCACTCAGACCACCATACTGGGCGGAGGTGAGCATGTTACCCTGATGTGATGTATGTCTGACTCATTGTTTCTTTCTCTCTCTGTCATGATCTCTATACCGTTATCATAATAAATAATAATTATCACTGCACAGCTGCCTGTTGAACCCTTGCTGTGAGTATACCTGAGGCTGGCCACCTTCTGATAAAGTTCATGGGTCAGATGTAAACCAAAGGTTTAGCCTGACTCATGTAGCTGTAGGGGCTGCTGAACAGGAAGCAGGAATATCATTGGCTTAGGGAAGCCAAACTGAATTGATCTCAGATTGACTAGTGAATCCAAGATTGACAGTCTGCTGATGGCTCCCGGGATCAACAGGTGATGTAACAGGAGGCCTACAAATGATATGCAGGATCCAAATCCTGCAGTAGGAGTGAGCTAGCTTTCCATTTATATTAAGAGTAGGTCACACCCGGAATGAGAGCTCCCTCAAAAGTCATCACGGCTGTGACTAAATTGCTGCTGCCGTTGTTGTTGCTGTTTTGTTGTTGTTTTTGTTGTTGGGTGCCATTGAATCCATTCCAACCTATAGCGACCTTATGCACACCAGAACACAGCTGCTTAGTTTCTTCACAGATAACCCCATCCCTCTGTCAGTCATATCATAAGAAAATCCTGGCCCACACTAGCTGACATAAAACACAGCCCTCAAAGAGTTGGACTGATATCTTGGCTAAAAATAAAACAAGGGGCTCAACCATAACCATGATTACAAGAATGGTGTGGGACCTACCAGTAGTTTGTCCAGCTATACACAAGGTTTCTATGACTCTGAACAGACCAGGTGGTGCCAACAACAATCTGTTTTAATATGTCATTTCACTGCTGCTAACTACTGCTCCCATGGGCATTGTTTGTGGATTCAAGTAAAAGGAAATCTTTGACATCAATTTGATCTTTGCTTATCATTTGTTGTCTGTTGGTGTGATTGTGAGGACTTTTGTTCTATTGTTTAATTGAGATGTAATCTAGACTGAAGGTTGTAGTCTTTGATCTTCATCAGTAAGTGCTTGAAGTCTTCTCCACTTTCAGAAAGCAAAGTTGTATCATCTACATTTTTTAAAAATCATATTTGGAGGGCTCATACAACTCTATCACAATTATCACATACAGCTATTATGTCAAGCAGATTTGTATATTTGCTGTCCTCATCATTCTCAAAAACATTTGCTTTCTATTTGAGCCCTTGGCATCAGCTCATTTTCCCCCTCCCTCCCCACTCCCTCCTCCCTCATGAAACCTTGATAATTTATAAATTGCTATTATTTTGTCATTTCTTGCACTGTCTGACATCTCCTTTCACCCACTTTTCTGTTTTTCATCGCCCAGGGAGAGGGTTATATGTATATCCTTTTAATTGGTTCCTCCTTTCTCCCCCACCTTCCCTCCACCCTCCCAGTATTTCCACTCTTACCACTGGTCCTGAGGAGTTCATCTGTCCTGCATTCCCTGCATTTCCAGTTCAAATCTGTACCAATGTACAACCTCTGGTCTAGCCTTATTTGTGAGGTAGAATTGGGATCATGATAGTGTGTGTGTGTGTGTGTGTGTGTGTGTGTGTGTGTGGCATTTAAAAACTAGAGAGAAGTTGTATGTTTCATCATTGCTACACTGCACCCTGATGGGATCGTCTACATTTTAGTGAGTCTTCCTCCAATTCTGATGCTAAATTCTTCTACATATAGGCCAGCTTCTCATTGATAAAACACACCTTGCTTGCTTTTAAACTATGCAACATCACCTTGTTCTGTTCCAATGACTGCTTCTTGGTCTCGCTACAGGTTCTGCAGAAGCATTAGGTGTTCTGGAATTCCTATTCCTTGAAATGTTATCCATAATTTTCAAGATTCACCCAATAAGGTGTCTTTGCATGGTCAATAAAAATCAAATAAACATTTTCCTGACTTTGTTTGCTTTCTGCCAATTTCTCATGGGTTCGTTCACTCACTCACTCACTCACTCACTCACTCACTCACTCACTGCCATGGAGTCAGTGCTGACTCAAGAGTGATCCCCTGTAGGTCTCTGAGACTGTGACTGTTTATGAGACTAGAAAACTCAGTCTTAATTCCTCGGAGTGACCGCCAGTGGTTTTCAACTGTTAGCCGTTCAGATCTCAGCCCAACATGTAACCACTACATCACCAGTGCTCCATTCTTCTCATAGGTTAGGAGGCCAGAAGTCCAAAATCAGTCCATCTGACATCAGCAATAATATTCTTCTTTTCCCTTCCTCTTCAGAATGCAGGTTGAACTTCTGGACTGCCCCTATTGATGTACTGCTGCAATTTTTTTTGCCGTTGTCTTTGGCAACATTTTACTTGCATGTGGTGTTTATGGCAGTGTTAAGTAATTTCTGCAACCTGGGTCACCTTTCTTTGGAATGGGCATGACGATGAATCTTTTAGTCAGTTGACAAGTTTCTTCTCAGTTTCTCCAGCATTACATCTCCTCAAGGGAAAATTGATATTCTATCAATTCCTGAAGCCTTGTTTTTGGCCAATGCCTTCAGTGAAGCTTGGACTTCAGTATCCAATACCTTTAGTTCTTGACCAATGAGAAGGAAATGTCAAATGTTGGGATATCCATCAATTTTCTCTTTTTTTTCTTAATTGCCCAATTCTTTAAGTTGGTTTTTTAAATATATAAATCATCTTATTGGGGACTTTTACAGCTCTTGTAATAACCCATACACCCCATACATCAAGCACATTTGTACAAATGTTGCAATTATCATTTTTCAAAACATTTTCTTTCTACTTGAGCCTTTGGTATCAGCTCCTCTTTTTCCCCTCCCTTTCCCACCACCCCTCCCTTGTGAATCCTTGATAAATTAAAAGTTATTATTTCCATAATTTACATCATCCCTTGTCTCTCTTCACCCTCATTTCTGTTGTTTGCCACCTCTTGGGGGGAATACATTGATCATGGTGATTGTTTCCCCCTTTCTCTCTTTTCCCCCTACTCTCATGGTATCACTACTTCCATTATTGTTCCTGAGGAGTTCATCTGTCCTGAGTTCGGTGTGCCAAGACCTCTTACGTGTACCAGTGTACATGTTCTGGTATAGCTGGATTTTTAAGGTAGAACTGGGGTCAAGATAGTGGGGGAGGGGAGGAAACATTAAAGAGCTAGAGAGTGGTTCTCAAACTTCCTAATGCAGCAACCCTTTAATATAATTCCTCATCTTGTGGTGACTCCCCAATCATAAAATTATCATAAAACTTCATAACTATAATTGTGGTAATGTTATGAAATGAGCGATCCCAGTGAAAGAGTCATTTGACTCCCAAAGGGTCACAGCCCACAGGTTGAGGACTGCTGAACTAGAGAAATGGTGTATATGTTTCAGCCATGCTACTAAGCACTGCACCCTGCTTTCTCCCTTCCTTGTGACCCTTCTTTGAGGGGATGGTCAATCATCTATAAGTGGGCTTTGATTCTCCACTTTGACCCCCCTCATTCCCACCTATATGATTGGTTATTTGGGGTCTTCTGGTGCGTAATACCTGATCCCAATGACACCTTGCAATCACACAGGCTCTTGTAGACTTGGTTGTTTCCCTGCTAGATGGCTGCTTATTAAACTTCAAGCCTTTAAGACCCCAGATGCTTTATCTCGCAATATCCGGGCATCATCATCTTTCTTCACCACATTTGCTTATGTATGCATTTTGATGTTAGCTATCATGTTAGGAAAGTGAGCATCACAGAATGCCAAATTACTGGAACAAAATGTTCTTACATTGAGTAGAGGCCCGATGTCTGTCTGCTAACTTGACACTTAACAGATAGATACATGTACTTAGACCTATATCCTTATTGTTATATACTAATAATATATTTATATATGTACATGCTCATATTTATACCTTTATAAATAGCTTTTGTCTCCTACATCTTTTCTCTATTTCCTTTTACTTTGCTCCTGTCCCACTATCATGTTCAACCTTCAGTCAGCTCTCAATAATTCTTTTGGCTACATTGCATTTGGTTGAACCTCACCAGGCATTCTATATCCTCCTTGCTGTTCCCTTGTCCCTGTGTTGTTAGATCCCCACCCCCTGTCCCTCACCTTCCCCTCTCCCCTGTTCCCCCCAAGATGTCAATCCCCTTGTTTTCTCCTCAGGATTGTTTGTCTTATCTTTTATGATAAGCAAGTTTATTATGCCAACCTGACCAATAGGAATATGTAGAATTAGTAAGGTCACATTTTAATTGGAGGGCAAGAGATAAATGGTTGACAAGGCCCTCCCCTCTCTCTCTCTTGTTCTCTGGTGATTGGACCAGCGCAGAGTCACGTTAGCTAGTTCTCTGCCTCGACTTGTGAACTACTTTAACTGTAGGACAAGCCAACCCATGAATCATGCCACTAGAGCTGCTTCAAAACCTGCCGCAATTTACTACTAGTGTGTATCTGTCACTTGAGTTTGAGGCTGGTGGATCATGTTGTCTTGCATTGCTTGAGTTCAAATTTTATGTAGGGCTGCTTTGCTAAGCTGCTGAGCTGCGGACTCTTGGTGACCCGCCCTGCTGTTTGCTGCCTGTGCGTGGGCACAGCTGTCTGCTTCCTTAACCTTGGATCCTCCTGAGTTAAAGGACTTCCAGTATATTAACTGTTCCATAGAAGTAAGTTGAGCTGAGTCCTATGTACTACTATGGCTGTTATATTCCTTCGAGCTGTATAAACATATTATATATAAATATATTCACCAAACCAGGACATCTATGAATGTATATATTCATATATGATTTTGTTTCTCTAACACACCTATCTTAAATAGATACACATGAAAAGAAGAAGAAGAAGAAAGGGCCTATAAATAGTTTCAGGTCTGTCTGCTAACCCTAATCTGTTTTCCAATCTAATCTAATAAGGTGCTAAGCCCTGCTCTCTGAGTCTGAAATCTATTTTCAGGAGTCTAGGGCTACTTCATTGCTTTGCCCCCCTTGATGCTCTATTGTGTCCCCTTTATTGAGCAATTCTTGTTGGTGCAGTGAGTTTGTGTGTTCCTTCTATCTTCTTTTGACGCTACCTGTACCATTCAGTACTTTGCCCACGTTGTGGTTGTTAGGCACCATGGCAGCATTTCTGCACCTATGCACAGCAGCACAAAATATTGTCTGATCTTATGCCATTCTTTAACAATGTAACTGTCGACGTTTAAATGTTTCTTTCCGTTTGAGAAATACCAAGAATGTTCTTTTCTTCTGATTTTCTAACTCCAGGGTTTTGCACATTTCTTCATAATATTTTGTCTTTTCAAGCTACCCCTTGAAATCTTCTGTCCAACTCCTTAATCCCACTATTCGTTCCTTTCACATTAGCTACTCTATATCTAAGAGCAAACTTCAGAGTCTTCTGACATTCTTATATTGGAGATTTGTTTTACGGCATTTAGAGGAACCCTGGTAGTGCAGTAAGTTACAAGTTGTGTCACTAACAACAAGATCAGCCGTGCGAACTCACCAGCCACTCACAGAGAGAAAGATGAGGCGTTCTGCTTCCAGGAAGATTAGTCTCTGAGATGCACAAGGTCAATCTCGCCTATCAGATGCCTCTGTCAGTATTGACTTGATGGGAATGAGTTCTGTTTAAGAAGTAAATGTTGATTGTACACATTCCCTATCTGTAGAACTGCAAGTCTTATAATGGTCTTAGAATATCAAATAAAGGTTGAAACAGACTCCTCCCCTTTGTCAAGAACACGTTTATTTTATTCTGCGCTGCCAGGATATTTTAATGACCAAGAAGCTGACATCACTGAAGACCATGATTACATCCACGTCTTAGTAATGGTCTGTTGACTCACAGAGAAATCTCTAAAGGGATAATCCTGCATCTATTTCACTTGCTATATGCCTAACACTTCAATCTGAGTCTGAGAAAAAAGTCTACACTCAAGGCAAAAAGACTCATTCGTGGATATTAAAACTCACAGATGTTCAAAGACAAGAAAGTCCACTCATCTTAAAGAGAAAAAAATCACAAAGGGATATTAAAAGATTGAGATGGAAGTTTGAAGAAGAGCACGTTGTTTATATAAGAGTCATTGTATCTCCCCACCAATTACACATTGGTTAGAAAGAGTGCTACTCTAAGTTTACACTGGAGAGACCTGGCAGACATCATTCTGACCAAAGTGAGCACTGTAGGCAGAGCAAGTATTGGGATGAATCTGGACCTCCTGATATCACATACTGAAAAAGACATGTCACAACGGTGCTCTCCCTGAAAAACACACATAACCTAATTCTAGTCAAGTAGAGAGACATTCCCCAAATAACTGATGTTTGCTTTTCAAAACTGTCACGACAAAGAAAAGCTGAGACATCTTTTTTGATGGAATATACCAACATGGTGACCATTAAATGCATTTTATGATCATGAACCTGGGGGTCGTGGAAAGGTGTAAAGAACAAAATGCTCATAAATAGCAAAATTTTGATTCAATTGCATCAGAGTTCCTGGGGGGGGGGGTACAAGGCATTAAGATCTGCATTACCTGCCCAAAGGTTGATAGTTCAAACCCGCCCATAGGCTCACTGGAAAGGTCAGCAGCCTCAAAAACTGAGCGATCGTGACAGGGTCCTGAGTTAGAATCCATTGGATGACTACTGATAACATTGAAGTGAATGTAAATCTCCTGCTTTTGAGAATGATTGTACGATTACATAAAGGAATACCCATTTCTATTGGATGTTTATTAAAGGAACCTGTATCCAACTTTCTCTTATATAATTCAGGAAAAAATATATACACAGGCACACGAGCACTGTGCATGTGTACAGACCTTATTTTTCCTCAAATAACACACATTTTCTGCATTTGTTTGCCAACGAATTATTACCCTCAGGAGGTATTTTTATAAATGTGCTAAGCAAAAATTTTTACAGCAACATATAGAAAAAAATTGGCATGGTGGTACTTATAAAAATTATCTCCTTGGAGGAGGGAGTGGCTGGCAAACAAACAGAAGTTGCATATTACTTCTGAAAAAAGCAAAGTGGTCTATGTATGTAATTACATATTCATAAACACATACATACAAGGAGGTTTCACAAGGTTGATGGAAACTGAAATTAACAGATAATGGATTTCCTCCATATATTTTTAAAAGGTCCTCCCTCCTTGCATATGCATATATTTAGGAGTGTATGTGTATAGCAGGAGGATGCTGGGTAGAATAAGTGATTTGTGTTCAGCTATTCACTGAAAGGTTGGCAGTTCAAATGCATCCAGCAGTACAGAAGAAGGACCTGGCAATCTACTTCCATAAACACGTCAGTCTTTGGAAACTCTATGGAACACAGCTCTATCTTGAAACTCATGGGGTCACCATATGTCAAAATTGACAGATGTCACCAGATAGATTGAAAGAAAGAAGCAAATACAGCAAAATGCTAACAAGTGGGGGATCCTGGTATTTCGGTTTCCCAAGGCTGCCATAGTGAATTACTGTCGCCTGAAATGCAAGTATTAATCCTGGAGCATTTGGCTAGTTTTGTCTCTCCAAGTTAGAGAAAGAAATATCATTAGAAGGTGCCGGCAATAGGCAAACCAACGGTGAACCAGCTGTCTCAGTGGAGACCAGAAATCATAGAGAATATATGTCTTTTATGTTGGAATTTATACTTTGAGAAGTCTCTCATAGATATTTCAAATTAATTCAAGTTTCAGGGTAGCCTTGGCCATGAGCAAACAAACAATAAGGTTCTTTTAGTCTTACTTAGGCCAGTCTCATGATGTCCTTGTTGAATAAGAGAAGACTCTTAGAGACATCTGGCCCCTCTGGGTGACATTCTCATCCACCCTGTTCTTTGAGCAATGTGGCGAGTTATAAAAATCCATGGAGATTCCACTTACTGAGTAAAATAACTGACTCACATTATCACAAATTCAGCAGTTCTTTTTCTTTAATCATTTCATTGGGGGCTCATACATCACTTTTCATCATACATAGTTACATATACTGTGCCAAGCACCCCCACTTGCCTGCCCTCGTGAACATTCTTCCAACATCTGCCTTTCCACTTGGGCCCTTGACATGAGGCCCCCTTCCTTCCCCCTCCAACCCTTCCCCTCTCCCCGCAGTCCTCATTATTCTGCAGTCCTTATTGTTTTGTCATATCTTACACTGCCCGACATCTCCCCCTACCCACTCCTCCCTACGTCCATCCTCCAGATAGGAGACAGTCTGCAGATCCCCACAGCTGGCAAGGAGAGGTATATACTATGCCACTATCTGGAGCAGTGGCTGGCAACCTTTTTGTCAAGTGGGTCATTTTTCAATTGTTTTTCACAAAAATTTTTGCTGGTGGATCACATCACTTCTATTTTAGATTATGCATTATCTGAAAATACAGGAACTAAAAACATTATACTGATGGGATAATCTAATATACCTTAAATACATATTTATTGTCATCAAATCTATATTTACAACTTGAAAGAAATAATAAAATCTTAGCAGAAAAGTAAACACCATGTAAATAAAATGAGCCTCTATTTAATTAAGAACATTTGATCAATTTAATGACTTCCTTGATGCTGTTTCATTATCCCTGTAAGGTTTGAGATATTTGGACAATAATTTGTTGTTTTTAAAAGAACACATGATTCTGAATTTTCATTAGCTAACCTGTTTCATGGTGAATTGAGAATGAATTTCATTTGAAAAAATACCTGTTCACATGAATAACTGGACCCAAAAGCTGATAGTAAAATATAACTCACATTCTTTCTTTTTGTTTGTTTGTTTTTTTGGGGGGGCATCACTGCCCTCTAGTGGTAGGAGTAGGAGGCCCAGTCTTGCTGCTGGATTTGAACTTCCAGCCCAGTAGGCCACAGTCCCGCGCACAACCACTACGCCACCGGGGCTTAGCCCTAACCCACATTCTTTATCGAAGAGAACTTGTGAGGAAGTGAGGTCCTACATGTAACTATCACACTTAAGTCATTTTCATCAGTGGCTTAAAGTTGTCTTCTTAAAACCTTGAATTTGTCGATCCATATTGCTGTCTTTTGAAATCAATTAACTCCATATCCAGATTTCCAATTCAAGGAAATTGAAATATTGCAGGTCCAACATATTGTGCTCCATTTGACCAGCCTTTATTGTAAAACCGAACACAGGGGGCTGAGCCCCGGTGGCCTAGTGGTTGTGCGCGGGACTGCGACCCACTGGGACAGAGGTTCAATTCCAGCAGAAAGGCTGGGCCTCCTACTCCCACCACCAGAGGGCGGTGATGCCCCCAAAACAAAACAACAACAACAACAACAACAAAAAAACTGAAGTAGGAGCTCGGGCTTTAAAGTTCTGAAATAGGGTTTCAAATTCAGTTTGAGTGACATCTATGCAAGTTTTAAGTCTATCTACTTCTGCATTTGTAATTTCTTTATGAGTTTTTACTAAAGGAAAATATTTTAATGTTTGCTTCACTAAATCATCCTAGAATAGAACTATCTTACAACAAAAATTTTTCCATTCTTCTTAAAGTTTGAGAATTGTCTGTTCCTTGCCCTGTAAGCACAAATTTAAATCATTGAAATTTAGTAATATCTGCTAAGAATTTTAATTGAAGAAGCCAATTTTTATCTTTGAGCTGAGGAAACTTTCACCGATTTCACTCATAAATATTTCAATTGCATCAATGCATTCCACAAAGTGATTTAGAACCTTTTCTCTGCTTAACCAGTGAACTTCAGTATGCATTAATAAATCACTATATTCTCATTCAATTTCTTCTAAAAATGTCTTAAATTTTATGTGATTCAAGGCAGAATGAGCTATAATTGTGTAAGTAATTTTTAATCACTATGCTCATCACTTCGTTTAACTGTTTCGAGGAGGCTTTTGCACATAAATTTTCTTCATGAAAGATACAGTGGAATGAAAGAAGTGAGTGATCTTCCAAGTTCCTTCTGCAATATGTTTACAAAGACAGCATGTTTTCCTAACATTACTGGAGCCCCACCAGTTGTGAGAGAAGATAATTATTCTTCACATCAAAAACAGTTCCATTTTTGAACTTAATGAATTCTTGAACTTTCTTTCAAATGTCAATACCTTTCGTAGTACCCAACATTGGTGAAAGTACACACAGCTCTTCATGAATAACTGGAGAATCAATAGCTGCACAACGAGCAACGCTTGCAAGCCCTGCAGCGTTACTTATGTCAGCACTTTCATGCAGAGACAAGTCCAACGAGATCGATCTCGAGTCAATTCATAATACCCATATTGCTTTCCATCTGTTCGGCTGCTCTCGAAGAAGACAGCCACTGACAGACAATTACTGACTGCTGTTTCACCAAATTGAAAGCACCATAGCGCAGCGACCACCATATGCCACCTGCATCGAAAGCACCCACTTTAATGAGTTGGCAAGAATACCTACCAATCGTCATAATTAAGAATTATTTACTGGGTCTCTAAAATTTTCCCAGTGGGTCACTAGGTGACTTGCAGGGCATAGGTTGCCGACCACTGATCTGGAGGGTAGAATGGAGGCATAGGTTGTGTCCATGCTTTCTTAGAGTGTGGAGAAAGGAATTATCCCATGACCCTTCCCTAGTTTCCAGCAGCTCCTAGTAATGGTTGGCACTTCTCTGCTGCTTCTAGATGCACCTGCCTCTACTGACATCTATCCCCTCCTTGTGTGTTGTCTTAAATTAAAACTCAAAAGCTTTTTATTATGATTTGATTGAAAGTTTATAGAGCAAACTGGTCCGCACTGAACATTTGGTACACATTTTGTTTTGTAAAATTGATTAGAGTCCCTGCCATAAAGCTTCCTTCTTGGGTTTCCCATTTCCATTCTTATTTTCCTATCTCTTCCTGCCCTCTGAACTTTACCTCTGCATAAATGTTGCCATTTTGATGTTCTATGGTTGATTGTTCTAAGGAGTGTACCACTGTTCACCTTATAGGCCTATCTATCTATCGTTTGGTTGAAAGTTAAGCCATTGGGGGTGGGGGCATGGGTATGGGGGTTGAGTTTAGTTTCAGGCTTGGAAATTATTTAAAAGCAATAGTCGCAAGAGTTCCACTAGTTTCTACCAGTTCAATAAGCCTAGTCCTTTTTTTAAAGTTTTTTTAAATCTGTTTTCCCTTCATTATATATAAATACATGTATGCATATACTTATAGGTTTAGTAACAAGGTAGCAGATAGACCTTGGGCCTCCATTCAAGTACTCCCTCAATACGATTGCTGAAGACAAAGCAAATGTGAAGAAAGGTGATGGTACCTGGGGACCATCAAAAGATATAGCGTCTGGGGACTTAAAGACTTGAAGATAAACAAGTAGCCATCTAGCTGAGAAACAACCAAGCCCACATGGAAGAAGCACCCCAGCCTGTGTGATCATAGAGTGTCAATAGGATCAGGTATCAGATATCAGAGAACAAAAAATCATATCATTGTGAATGAAGGCGAGTATGGCGTGGGAAACCAAAGCCCAACTGTAGGCAAGTGGACATCCCCCTACAGAAGGGTTACAGGGAGGAGATGAGCTAGTCAGGGTGCAGTATGGCACTGATGAAACATACCACTTTTCTCTAGTTCTTTAATGCTTCCTCCACTACTCACCCCACCACCCACTATCATGATCCCAATTCTACCTTACAAATCTGGCTAGACCAGAGTATATTACACTGGTATAGATAGGGACTGGAAACAAAAGGAATCCAGGATCAGTAGTGGGAGTGACTGAAAGGGTGGAGTAGACAGGAGGAACTGATTATAAGGATCTATATATAACCCAATGGACAACAGAAAAGTGGATGAAGAGAGATGTCAGACAGTGTAAGACATGACAAAATAATGATACTTTATAAATTTGTCAAGGGTTCATGAGGGAGGGGACGTGGAGGGAGGGGAAAATGAGGAGCAGATACCGAGAGCTCAAGTAGAAAGCAAATGCTTTGAGAATGAAGACAGCAATAAATGTGCTTGACACAATGGATGGATGTGTGGATTGTGACAAGAGTTGGAGGAGTCCCCAATAAAATAATTTTTAAAATAGTGATAATAAAATAAAATATTTTTAATGTGCCACACATTTTCTCCCACTCAATCCAGGATGCTCTCTTCTATTTCTAAAATCCCACTCTGAAAATATTAGGATTAGGACCCACCCTACTCTGACTTGATGCAACTGGTGTCATCCTCAAAAAAAAAAAAAAAAAAACCAGAAAACCCTCTATTTCCTCAAACAGGGTCACATATAGGAGTTATAGCTTCAGCTCAACTTTTTTGTAGGGGGTGGATGAGGGTCATACATTCAACCATATCACCAGGCCAAAGTATATAGAACTTACTCAGACTTGTTCTTTCAAATTTTCTGTAAATTGAAAAAACCAAACAAACAGAAAATATGGTATCAAAAGTGTATCAAAGAAAGAAAACCACCAACAGAGTAAAGTTCCATCCACAAATATTTATTTGTGTCTCTGTGTATTAACTGGTATGCCAGCCTCTGGTCTTCTTCTTCATGCGGAATGGGGGAGATCTGCACCCCTTTATAGAGGAGGCCAGCTCTTTGCCATGTGACTTTTTACTTGGTGGTGGGTGCTTTTTCTGGAGAACACTCCATAGGCAAACTTCAGGCAATGAGGCAGACTAACTGTCTTACTGGGAGAAAAGGACCAAGAACTGTTCCAGGTAAGTTAGTGAGCATCTAACACTTGCTGCCTGAATTATATGTTATAGTGATTAGGAATTATGTCAAGTAGACACTCCTGAATAAGGGGAGGGATGGGGCTCAACCTATCACTTGGGGTTCAGCCTGAGGACACTTTCTTGGTGTTATAAGTCTTCTTGCATAAGAGAGAGACTGAACAGAGGAGAATGCCCTTTTGCCCTTTTTGCCTTCTGCTGAAAAGGGATCTTGTATCTGGTTCCTCCATCATTTGTTGTGTAACCTGCTAATCCCCAGAAAACTGAAAGACTACCTATGGTAGGTTCATTTGGAGAACTTGGGATCTCAGTATCTACCAGCCTGTGCTGTCCCTATGTCATCACCCTACTTCCTGTTCATCAACTTTGACAAGTCAGAGAAGCCTGACTTGAACCAGACTGGACTTGTGTACTCCTACAACTGTGTTGGGCATTTCTTGTTATAAATCAATCTCTCTCTACATGCCACACATACAAGTGCCACTGCTTCTGTTCTCTCAAAGAACCCAAGTGAACACATATGCACTATTTAATGCATTTGGGGAGTTCCCTAAAAACAATCTCTTAACAATGGGGACCCCTGAGCTGTCTTCACTGTGCCATGTTTTAGAGCTTCTTAAACCTTGGCATGTCTACAAACCATTTCTATTTCTCATGCAAATCAGGAGAGAATGTGCTTTGCTCAACATCAGAGAGAGCAAAGCTAAAATTCTCACTCTCAAATTTGCTCACCCTTCTCGTCAGTGGGTGCTCAACGGACAGTGGTTCTTGAAGCTCTTTTACCCCCCACTCCCAATAGTGAAAGTCCATTTCCTTGCTTTCTAATGAGCCTGAGCCCAACTAGTAGCACAACTAGTTAGTGCTTAATGCCTAGCATAAAGGTTGGAGGCTTGGACGGACCCAGTGGTGCCACAGAAAAGAGGTCTGATAGTAAAAATTACAGCCAAGAAAATCTAGTGGTGGAGCAGTACGGTTTGTAACATGTGGGGCAGGTATGCATCAGAATCTGCTCAGTAGCTATGGTTTCATGTCAGATAACTCACACTCTTGGTTCCTGCAGCACCCCCTCCCAAATCTGCTCTTTTCTCTGTCTTTCCCTTCCCAGTAAACAGTGGCATCATTGTTTCCAGTTGCTCAGGTCCAAACCTTTGAGACCCCTTGACTCCTCTCTTTGTCTCATATCTAGTGTCAAGTCTAGAAACAAATTGTTCTCTCTCCAAAATATATCCCAAAGCTGAGCATGTCTCACCACTTCTACTCCTACCTCTTAGAACAAAGCAACATTGATTCTCATCTGGATCATTAGAATGGTTCCTTCTGTTCCCCCAGCTTCTCCCCTTGCCCTTGCACGCGCGCACACACACACACACACACACACACACACACACACACCTCTTGAAAGCCTGATGGGTCCCTATAATACTTGGCATAAAAGCCAAACTTCTTAAAGAGGCTGATAAACCCTACAAGATCAGACCTTCTCTCCCATCATTCTCCTTCTTGTCACTCTATCCAGGCACACATGCCTCCTTCCTGTTCTGAAAATCAGACCCAGCTCAACTTCTTGGTGCTGATCTGTCTACCTGGATCCCTTTACCCCAGCTACTCATGTTGTCTTTACCTCACTCACTCCAAATCTTAGTACAAACATCGCCATTATCACCTCTACATATGATAACAAAAATAAACATGTGCCATCTAGTCAGCACCAATTCATGACAAGCCCCCATGTGTCCAAGTAGACCTGAACTCCAGAGGGCTTTCAATGGCTGGTTTTTTAGAAGTCAATTGATAGGTGTTTATTCCAAAGTGCCTCAATGCATTCCCCAGGAACTCAGATAGCAAACAGCTTCTGGCATTCCCCTATCTTCTTGGATTTTAAGCAACTATTCTAATTATCCAGATGCGAATCAATGTTGCTTTGTTCTAAGAGGTAAGAGTAGAAGTAGCAAGAAATGCTATATATGTGTGTGTGTGTTTGTATATGTATATGTGTATATATGTGTATATATATATATATAGTGTTTGTGACCACCTGACATTGTGCAAATTTGCTCATTTGTTTACATGTCATCTTTTTCACCACTGAGATGTGAACTTCTTAAAGCCGAACAATCCATTCTGTTGAGTAGTGTATCAACAGCACTAATACTGCCCTGGTCAGCATGGGCACTAGGTAAATATTTATAGTGCCATTGAGTAAATTTATTTTGTTGGCTTGCATTCCACTTTGGAAGAATTCTAGAAATAATTAGCATATTCTCCCTTCAAGTGGACGAGTTGCTGCTCCTGGGTGCTGGAAATGACTGACGACCACATTTTTGTTTTGTCTTTAATGTCAAAAATAAGGGAGGGGGCACTTTTGTCTTTGGTTCTGCAGGATGATTAAAGAATCTTTCCTAATCTATTAGTTTCCTTGAGGCATCTAACAAGCTCTACAAGAGCATGTACTTCTTTATTATGGAGTCTGTGAGCCATTGAGAATACATTTTTCAAATAATTATGCTTGATGAGTGGGGATTAGAGCTGCCACAAAACATGTCACTGCTCTCAGGGCATTTTTAGACTTCCTTTTGTAGACTATAAATAGATATATCATTCAGATGGCATCTACCCACTCTTGCTATTGTGCCTGGGTAATCCCTATCAATGGGTTGTTCCAGAATGAACTCTCTCTACAATCTCCCTGGGTCCCGAGGGAATTGGCTAGAAGACCCCAATAGGCTACATCACTTCTTTGGTAGTATTTGGTGGCAACCGTGGCCAAAATCCTGAAATGAATTGGAAAGGAAGTCCTTTAATTCTACCGCTACTTACTGTGAATAAGTAAAAACTGTGACATTTGATGTGCTCCATCATCTTGGAACTTTAGCTGTCTTATCCCAGCCGCTGACCTGAGTGCTAACACTGTGCTAGTCAGATTAGGTGAGGCTACACTGTAGTAACAACAGTACCCCCAAATCTTAGATACTGTTATTTCTATAAATTGGCCTTGTTAAGTTCAATTCATGTCAGCCTTATGTATATCCGACTCTAGTTACAGGGTTGCTGGAACTCTAGTTAGAGACTGCTGCTATGGTTTTCTGAGACTTTCACTCTTTACAGGAGGCACAAGGCTCCTCTTTCTCCTATGGAGTGGTTGGCAGGCTCAATCTGCTGACCTTGTGCTAAACAACCTAGCAGGGACTCCACTAAACTCTCAGAATTCAGTCAATGGTGAGGGCTGTGGCATGGCTTATGTATCTCAGAACAAACTTTTGTTTGCTTTTATGACATCTTCATGATTATTATGTGTTTTGGTCCCTTGTTGTTAGGGACTGACTTGTGTACTCAGAAAATATGTGCGATCAGTGCTAACCCATATATGTGTGTGTGTGTGTGTGTGTGTGTATGCATGAAGCTAAGCCCTGGTGGTGTGGTGGGTAAGTTCTCAGAATGGTTTGGTTCACTTTTATACCTGAGCCTTTCATCCCACTCAGGGAAGAGTTGTCTTTAGTAAGATGCCATATCAATGTAGCGTGCCTTTTGAGGTAAAAAAAAAAAAAGCAAAGAAAACTTAAAAAGAAGCAGGCAAAGATTGGAGAAGCTAGATGCCAAGTCACATAAAAATTACCAAGGAACCAAAACACAAGAACCTTCCCTGGAGCTGGAACCCTGACTTAAGACTTTTAGCCACCTCCACACTGAGGAAATAAATGTCTGCTAAAGTCACCACCTGGTGTTACTTCTGTTATAGTTGGGGAGGGGGGATCTCACTGCCAGCAAATTGATTCTGACTGATAGCAACCCTAGGATGGGACAGAACTTCCCTGTGGATTTCCAGAGCTTTAGTCAATCTTTATAGGAGTAGAAAGACTCACTGTTCTCCTGAGGAGAGGTTGGAAATCACTTATCTTAAAGCGAGGATCCCTTGTGGTCAGACATTAGGCTGCCATCCATAAGATCAGCAGTTCAAAACCACCCAGCTCTGAGGATGAAAGACAGAGTTTTCTGCTCCAGTAAACCGTTACTGTCTCAGAAACCTATGGGGACAGTCTTATGCTGTCTTACCGGGTCTCTGTGAGCCCTCATCGATTCGACGGCAGTGAGTGAGAAGCTTACAATTTGAAGCCAAACACATAACCCCATGCTTCCCCGGGGGCCCTCGCTTCCATTAGCAGCACTAGTTATCTAAGATCATTTGGCGGCTGGAAGGCACTAAGAACAACACTGTGTCAGTTCATCTTACTAAGAATTTCCCTCATTGAGCCCATCGTTACTTGACCAACATAAGAATTGGTCCCTCCTGAAGATGGATCTACAAGAAGCAAGTCGAAGCCTAGCCGTGCATGCTTCTAAGGTTGGATTTCCCACAACTAGCTTGTTTATTGTTTTACAAACGCCGATTTCTCTTTCAAGCACAGCTTGTTCAGGTAAGGAGGATTCTCCAGGACATCCATCCTGCACACAGATGCAGACATCTGGCTGGCCAGGCATCCTGTAGCCTCACCATCTGGAACATGGGCTCTATTCAGCGGGCAGAGCAGGAGTGGGGACACAGGCCCAGAGAGCTGCGGCTGCTGCCCTCCACATCCCACTGAGCAGAAAGAGACCCTTCGGTCCCGAACAACTGCAACTGAGAGTGGGAGCACAGAGGAAAGTTGAAGGCACAGTTGAGCCCAAGTCTAGCTGAAATTAATTTTGAGTTACTTCAGTCCAGATAAATTTCTCCATCAACAGAGTGTGAGTTTCTTAAGTGAAGAAATTATTAGTTCCCACCCAATTGTGCCTGCGGTTCTGAAAACAATGTCTCTAAACTAGAAAATGCTCAAAATATAAATGTTGGATGAGTTGTTAAATGAATAAGTGATTTACACTAATTGAGACCATTTGCCTGGAACCAAGAAAGATCCCAGCTCTCTCCAAGCTCTTTGACTCCAAAATATGAGAAGGCAATTAAGATGTCAGGGGCTATAGGGACAAAATAGCTATTGAGACTGTATTGGCGCTGGTTTCAACACTACGTAGATATTTGTTGATTGAGTTAAATGGATAAGTGGCTCTCTAGTTGGATAATTATCTGAATGAGTAAATGGACAGATGGATGGACATTTAAGTAGACTGCTTTCACACTGATCCTCATCTTGCTTATATCACCATTCTTATCACCAAAGTCACCACAGTGGTCTCTTTTCTGGAGAACAGTGTCTCCTGTCTCTTTTCTCCCTCTTAGTAGATCCCCAAGGATCCCTAGCCAGACAACAGTTCAGCACTAAGCAGGTAACTGAAAGGTTGATGGTTCAAACCTACCTAGGAACTCCTGGGGAGAAAGACCTGGTGGCTTTTCCCATAAAGGTTACAGCCTCAAAAACCCTATGGGACAGTTCTCCTCTGTCCCTTGGGTCACTGTGAGTTGAAATAGATAAGACAGTACTTAAAATATTAATAATAATTCATCCTTTGCACGATTCTCAGATGCCTCCTACTAAAATTCAAATTGAATCACGTCCTCGTCCTATTTTAACCACGAATTATTACATCAGATCAAAATTTTGAAAAGAAAGAAAAACATCCAGGGTCCTTCACGTGAGATTCAGCAACTTCCACGATTGGAGACAGATTTGTATCTCTATGCTGTCACGCTTCTGTTCCTCAGCTCATTTCTCTCCTTGTCCCTATGTGAATACCTTCGGGTATAATGCAATGTTCCTTTCGATGGACTCCCATGCTATCTGTTTTATACTGTCTGGTAGTGTATTTAGGATGACATGCTTTGTATTTGCATTGCAAAACATGATTGCTGGGAAAGGGATGGTGTGGGCGGGGGGAGTGGTTAAGCTGGGTTTCCTTGAGAGCAAAGACCATGTCCAACTCTCGTTAGAATGGTGCATTATGCTTCGTAAACCCTCAATCATTCATTCTTCCATTCCACAGATGTTGTCGAGCACCGACTATATGCCACACACTGTGCCAGGTGCTGGGATCCAACCATGAGCAAAATGATCAACATTTGTGGAAATTAGTTCAATTAAACCACAAGCATGGTTCTGTTCACCCAGCCTTTTTGTCATTTTCACACAGTAAGCCATTCTAGGTGATTATTATATCATTAATAAAACCAGTTTCATAATCAAATGTGAACTTCATGATCTTGTCTAGATAGCCACAGCACTTTTGATGAACATCCTTCGAAAGAGCCAAACAGACCCCGGTTGTGAAGTACTTTCCTGAAAATATCTCACCTTCGTGTCCCTGCAGATTCTGCTGCCACACTCTGAATTTTATGGAAGTTTTTTATTGGCCAACCTGACCTTTAGGAGGGGGCCTTGTATTGGTGACAAGATGGAGAAATTGGGCTCCCCATTGCGGGTGTGAGCTTATTGCTGCACACATAGCCCCATTATTCAGGACAAAATGCTCAAGGTGTTTTTAAGATGATCCTTAATCTTCTCAATGGCCACATAAAATTGTTCTTGTGCACACTGGGGTTTCATTTTATTTCTTTTTAGGGCTTTGATGGAGAAAAATGTGAATGCTTTCAAACAGCTTCTATTTTCTTCACGGGGTGGAAGCTGGCTGTTGAAATGTCTCCCGCATTTCCTCTCTGTGGATTTAATAGCACGGGCCCAACTTTCCACTGTAAGCCATCCATTCTCCCTTCAGACCAGGCCCTGAAACATCCATTACAGTTAATGAAGACAATTATGTCCACAAACTAAAGGGAAAATAAACCCCTTCATTTTTAAATTAGCCCAATGCCAGGAGATTTTTCTGTGTCGAACCAAGAAAGAATAACATGAAAACATGTCAATCAGGAGTCCTTCCATTTAATTGTCTGAAATAAGTGTTGGTCTGGGAAGCCTTCCAGTCCCTGTGAGAGGTAAAAGGCAAACGCTTCACCATCCTCTGGCCCAAACCCTTCTGGTAAGCCATATGTGGTCAGCCGGGTCCATGATTGCTTTAGGTGCACACACAGGTCCACATGGATCAAATTCCACTTTCTCAGGGACATTTCCTACTGCAATGCATTGGTTTGTTCCTAGCCTCTTCTTTGTTTGTTGCCTCTTCTTTATTAGAAAGAAAAGGAAATAGGTACTACTTGGTTTGTTTGCTTGTTTCAGTGTTGTAACAACAACAACAACAACAAAGACCTGCCCTTTTTTGAAGAGCAACTGTATTTAAACTCCATTCCATTCTATGCAAGTCATCATTTGGCTGCTCTGTCAGTCAGGGTTTTCTATTGAAATAGACTGTGTGTGGCATAAGTCTGAGGGCAGGGACTAGTTTAAGGAATTGGTGTACACAGTTATGGGAGACTGACAAAGCTACAGGCCAGGAGTTAGACTGGAGGCTTCTGCAGGCTTGTGACCTAGTCAGACATAGAGATGAGCAAAGAGTAAGTATATTCTGGAATGAGGGAAGGTGGAAAGCCTTTATCGTTCAGAGGCAAAACACATCCTCGAGGAATTGTTTTTGCTCATCAAACATTCACTTGATTGATTTAGACCTGCCCATATTGTGGAAGGCCATCTGCTCTACCTGAGATCACCTGGCTAACTTCCTAGCAACAAGTAGATTAATTATCTTACCAAGCAGCTGGCCCTCAAAACCAAGCCATGCTGTTGTGAAATTAACCATCGCAACTGCATGGCAAGGCAGGGGGCTGACGCATCCACGATTCCTGATCGCAAAGAGGACCTGCAATAGAGAAATACACTTAGCAAGCACCCAGTCATCACTGTGGGGACCTGCATGGAGACTTTGAGCACAATCACCAGGACTCATTAGCCCACCTTGCTCGTAGAGTAAGTTTCTAACATATGGCAAAGATGAAATGAGGTGTGGTGCTTTATTCCCACCTGCAGACAGCTGTTGCCCAGGCAGTGTCCCTGGGACATTGAACCCACCTTCAACTTCCAACTGCCTACCTCTACCACAACATTTTCACAGTGCGAACTTGACCATATTTTTTTTCCTTTGGGGCACTCTGTCTTTACCTAGGATGTGAACAGTGGCACAATAGTGATGACTGCTTGACCCCCCCCACTGCCAAACTTCCCTGTCAATTCCTAAAGAAACCACTGCATTCTATGATGCGCAGTTGATTCTATGTTCAAAGTCAAGTTCAATGACATGCTTTTCAAAAGTACAAATCTGATATGAAAACAATAAATGATTGTCAAAATTCATATTTATAAAATATTTCTTAAGCTATGAAATGTGAGGAAAAGAAGACTCTTAAGACACTTGCAAGGATGGTCACAGCATTATTTATAATCACAAAGATGATTCTGGTTGTGTGCCTACTCAGGCTTCTGTGCCTGAGTACAGCACTGATTGCAAAGGCATCATTAAATATTTTATCACTTAATGGGTTTTAATACAGTGTGGCTATTTTTGTAGTTTAAATTTTAATTCCTTTTGTGATAAATATAATGTTCCAATGATGATGGCAAAGTAGTTGCCCCCAGAGTGACAGAGAGAGGAGAGCCATAGTATGAGATGTCGGAGGTATTGATCTGGGTGGGGGAATATGGGTGAATCCACGTGACAGAAGTCATCCAGCGGGACACTCAATGAGAGTTCACTTAAAGTATTGTATTGTATGCATCGCTGTTAGGTGTCATTGAATTGATTCTGACCCAGAGTAGAACTGCCTCATAGAAGTTTCTAGACTGTGGTCTTTATGGAGACACCAAGTCTTTCTCCCTTTGAGGCTCAAGGGTTTTGAACCACCAATCTTTCAGACAGTAGTTGGACACTTACTTGTTATGCCATCGGGCTTCCTTTACTATGTCAATGAGAACCCAGGTGGCATGAGTTAAACACTGGACTGCTCACTTCAAGTTCAGCAGTTCAAACCCACCAGCCTTTCAGAGGGATATAAATGAGACTGTCCACTGCTAAAAATAGACATTCTCTGAAACTCTAAGTAACAGGTCTACCTGAACCTACAGGGTTGAAATCAACTAGATAGCAATTGGTTTTGTTTTGTTTTTTTTTAATGGGTATGATAGCCTCAGTTTTAAAACGTAATTACAGCAAGTTGTTTCTGATCTGGGTAAAAATTATTTTCTTCTGCCTAAGGCCATTGTTTCTCTAATTCTGATTTTTGTGTCAGACCCTGTTGTCTAGGCCTACTTAATTTCCATATATTCTTGAGTATAAGCTGAGTTTTTCAGCACATTTTTAATGCAGTTTTGTGGTAAAATTAGGTGCCTCGGCTGATATTTGGGTCGATATACTTGAGTATATACTTTAGTCATTTACATCTTGGTCCCAGTAGTGCTTACCTCAAAGGTAGAATCTTTTCCAATATTTATCTGAATTTGTTTTTGCTTTCCTGAGGGAAAAAAATGACGATGAGGACGAAGCTACAAAATAAAAACTTAAAGGAACATCACGTAAACATATAACTTTTAAAACACATTTTGACCCACAACAGCAACATTTTGAGCACAAGTTTTAAAAACAATATAAAATTGGTCACTATTCAATGTTCCTGGAATCCTAACTAAAACACTGAAAGAAGGAAGAACCAAAAATGGTGTGGAAACAATTGTCCCCAGT
>PVJH01011991.1:0-66395 GCA_004026705.1 Nesogale talazaci | reverse complement strand
ATTACCCACCAGTGGGCCTTAGGTCCCCACCCTGCTCTCCTCCTCCTATGTAATGATGTGATTCTTGTTCTTTGGTGCTCGATATCTGCTCCCTTCGGCCCCTCTTGATCACGCATGCTGGTGTGCTTCCTGCATGTGGACTTTGCTGTTTCTGCGCTGAATGGTGACTCGATTATCTTCAAGTCTTTGAGATTCCAGAATTCAATCATTTGTTAGCTGGGTACCATCATTTCTTCTACTTTGTTTGCCTTTGTATCCATTTGTCATCAGCGATATCGGGAGTCAATTGGTCCATTGATTTTGATTTTTGTTCTTTGATACCTGATTGTTTCAGCACCTGATGATCGCACAGGTAAGTGATCTTCTTTTATGGTGGGTTTTGTTGCTTCTGAGCTAGATGGCTTCAAATGTATTTTTTGGCTGTGGGGTGAAGGGGCGTTGTAGGTTAACTTGTCTTCACTTCTCAAAAGATTTCTTTACTTATATCTTCCTATTAGACTCTTTAGATAGACGAGTGCTTAAAATAATTTCCAATTTTTAACCTTTAGTTGTAAAAGACCTAAGGTTTGTTTTACCCTTCTTCTAGATAAATAGTATTTATCTAGAAGGATCTGCAATTAAATAAAATACAGAGCATAGAGGTATTGGTACCAAATTCCTTTGCCAGCTTTTTCTTCTACATTGGCACCTGCTGCTTTCCCTACTTTGGTTTGGTGTGTAACAGAAAACTGCCCATCATCATTGGACACCCACTAGTATGATGTTCCCCACATCTGGTCCAGGTGCTATAGCAAGGGTTAAATCAAATAAACTCAAATGGCCAGTGGCTGTGACTATGTTCCACCTGTGCTGGGTAGAGATGAGCATGGGAGCTTCTTTGTGTATTGATAAGAAACATTCGGTTGCAGTCATACTCCTTTGAACATGGATTATACATTAATGACCTTCTGTCCTCTGCTATGAAGTCAATTCTGTTGCACTGTGACCCTAGAGGCCACAGGAGAACTGCCCCCAGGGTTTCCATGGCTATGATCTGTACGGAAGCGCATCTTTCTCTCGTGGAATTGAGGGGAGGTCTGAACTGCCATCTTTTCAGTTCGCCGTCAAGCACTGGTTGAACCACTGGGTCAACAGCAAGCACCCACTGGCTTTCTCTCAGGTGGTCTAAATGTCTGGTGTGTTCTGTTGCCTAGCAATGTGGTTCTACTGATAACCCTCATTCTGTGTCATGCGTACATGCACAGGTTTGAGAAACCTCTTGCCTCTGATGCAGCTTACAGACTCTTCTTAACCATTATTAGAATGGGAGAAGGTCCACTAAAACTCAAAATAAAACAAAAGACTAAACAACCCTGGAAAATACCCTATTTTTTAATTCAGGCAATTGTTTTACATTATCGACTAAAAAAAATCCTACATGGGAGTTATACATCAAGAGGGCTGGACTACAAATACCTGTTGTGTGACACACCAAGCGGATGAGGGAGAGAAGGAGGCATTTAGGAGGTTAAAGAACCTGTTAAACCTGTCAGTGGTCTGCAAGAGGGAGACAGGGGGCAGAGGGTCCTTTCAGAGAACAGGTGTGTAGGTCAAGGAGGGAAAATGACAAAAAGAATGAAGGGTATGAGAAGGTTCACTATTCAAAGTAAGTCTAAGTGATTGAAGTAAGATGCTGAAACCCCAGTTCCTGATTTGATCATCCAGGAACAATGGTAAGCACTGACCAGCTGCTCATCTCCATTCATTTCCTGTCTTCCTTTCTTCAACCATAGGACAAAACTTACAGCACTGGGGCTTCAGAGCATTCGCAGAGGCCTCTGGGGCCCTCAGGGACTGTTAGACTGCTCCACAGTTTATGCTTATTGTTTTGTTTTGTGTGTGTGTGTGTGTGTGTGTGTGTGTATTTATCTGATAGATCAAAAGGTGAAAGAGGTGATGGTGGTATGGTTGTGTTTAAAATAAAAAAGTATCTTACAATTTCAAAGAGCCTGGCAAGCTCAGAGTACCCAAGCCATAAAACGGGACAAATAATGCCCAGGGAAATATATTCTATAGGAAGTCAGCATTTGGGGAAAATCAAAGACACATGACCAATAAAGGAAGGAAGGAAGGAAGGAAGGAAGGAAGAAAGGAAAGAAGGACGGACTCCTAACTCATCTGCCATTACATCAGGTAGGGTGTACCTATATAAACCTATATATGTAAACCTATAGATACATAGCTATAAAAACAGCTATATATACCAGAGTGAATCAATTATATTAGCTCATTTAAGAGCTTTCAACATGAATGTAAAAGAATATAAAATAATGGGGACAAATGTTAATTAGTTATATGTGCAATTGTGTTTACTATTTCACATTTGGGCATGTCTTATTTACAATTCTCTAATTATAATAGCAGTGATCAAATACATTTAATTGAGAAATCATGAAATTTTGAGAAAAATTTGAGGGGGGAGATTAATGAAGATGGTTTTAAGAATTCTGGGGAAGAGACACAGATACTAGATGGCTTTTTGATTAAATCAGTAGGGAAATCAATGTGGTTTATAATTTCAGTGAACAAGTTCTTATGGAAAATATGAATATTATTGATCAAATGATTATTTGATTCTAAAATAGAAAGAAATTTTCTTTTTATAGCTCTTTTACCAACATTGGCAATATCACCCTGGGCCGTTTCTAACATGATGGAAACACATTCCTCTAAGAAGCTTTCATCTGCACTGATCATGATTTTCCTCTAATTATGCATTTCTTCATTTAACCCAACGATCTTAGTTTGACTTTAAACACACAGGTAACTATCAAAATCCCAGAATTTGATTCCATATTTAGAAAAACTGCACCCCCAAAAGTCACAGTGTCCTTGCTAATCGATAGCCCTTCCCTAGACAACTCAAACTCTGCCCAAAGGGGGCTAACTGAGAGAGTGGCTCAGGAAAGCTCTCTGTGCACCACAGTGAGGACCTCAGGAAATGCTGGGATCAACCTCTAAGGGGCAGGTATGGCAGAGAGCACCCATCTACAGGGCTGTGGACAAATGGGCAGGTGTCCCTGGGAAGGCCCAACAGTGGTCACCTCCTTAGAACTGGGGATGACTAACAGGGTGGCTAACAGCCACACAGAATCCCATTTTTTGCTATTTCCACAGTGTCTTACACTCCCATCCCTGAATAACTGGGAAGAAGAAATATATTCAGATAAAGCACATGGCAGTTTCTGGGTGACATTATTGTGGAGTCTGAAATAGCCTTCATCCCTTTCCTGAACAGGATGCAAAAACCTCAACAATTTGCTTTGAGGAATACATTTGTGCTTTCTTTTCTTCGGGAGGGGGAGAAATGACCCAAGAGAAAGATATTAAAATCTCCTGGGGCAGTCATGTGCTTATGTTAATATCAAGATTGAGATGTAGGGTGGAGTCTAGTTTGTTAATCTGGAGATAGCCAATGAGTAACCAATGAGGCCTCCATGTGTGCATGTCTTTCTCCTGAGACTTTTGGGAAATCTCAAGGTATTTCCCTCGTGTAGATGAGAAGCTATCTCCCCAGTTGTTGGGAGTTAGTCTCAGAGGCAACAAACAACAAAGAAGACAAGATGGTAGCATCCAAGGAGCTGGAGGAGCCGGAGGAGAAGCCACACAGCCTTACCCTGATGGAACCACACCTCTGAAACTGGAGAAGCGGGGAGACCCCTACCAGCATTGAGTTGCTTCTACCACCACTGGATGCTATTGATGGACCCTGAGCCCTGGAAGCAAGGAACCATGAGGGGACTCCTGCCGGCGCTGGGACTCTGCACCCACTGGCCTGTGACTTTGTGAGTTGGAAGGAGACTTTATAGACTGATATCAGGCATATGGGCTAATATAGGACTTATGAGTTTGAACTGGACTGGGCTGGGATGCTTTCTTAATGTCCTATTCCTCTTGTATAGAAACCATTCCCTTATATCTATATGCGCGTCTATGAATTTTGTTTCTCTAGTTTACCCAGACTAACACATCTCTGTACCACGTCAGTTGACAGTTCTTTAAGATAAAAGCTATGTCAACAACATAATTCAATTGGATAAACTACAAGCTGCTCACTTGGAGTTTCTTGATTTGCAAGTGGTCAGGAAATTTCAAGGGCTATTTCAAACCACAGAAATACATACAATCACTGGAAGGCATAAAAGGGCAGAGAGCATGGATACAGTTTTCTGTGTGGAGGACAGCCTGTTCCCAAGCCCACTGAGTGCCCACAGAGACATTGAGCTGTGGGGGTCTCCTGGGTTGGGCAGCCAGATTCAAGGAATGGCCAGCTCCCTTTGCTGGGTGGGGAAATGCAGACTGTGATGCCCCTCCAGAGGAAACAGTAAGAGGCCAGGAGCAAGCTGACCATCCTAACTTTACTTCCAGACAGACAGAGAACTGACATCCCGCAAATCCTAGCTGCCTCTACTGCACTTTGATGAGAAGTTTGAAGAGAGATTGGGGTCCTGTTTTATTGGACACTTAATGCTTGAAAGGAAAGAACCTCCCTTGACATTGTTCACAGATACCTCACCCACTCTAACCTCAGGAGTGTACCGAAGAGGGAGAGTCATGGATTTATCCCCTTCTCCTCTCGAAAGGAGCTTTTCTGACAAGGTGTGTGGGGCAAATGCTCCATGGTGAATGACAGTGCTGTCTGCTCCAGTGATGGTTTACATCTCGGGAACCTTCTGGGGTAGTTTGCCTATGTCCACTGGGCTCCCTCCTTAGGGGCTGGTCTGGGCTTCCTCACTACGGGCTAAGGTGGGCTCTGTGGAGGTAGGCTTGCTTCGTTTCTCTCCTCCTTTCCTTTTCTCTGCATCCTTCCCTTCACTTGCTTGAGAAGACACTGATCTGATCCCTTTGCCCTGTGCCTTGCTGGCTGGTTGAGTGTTACACAGGGTATAAAGGAACCATCAGTAAGATAAAGTACGATGTTCAAAGAGGTGGGAGTCTAAGGGAGAACGAGAAGGGCAGACAATGGAAACATGTGTGCCTCCGTGTAACCTACGACAAACGTGGTGGCAGTGGCGTACGGTGTGGGAAGGACAGGAGAGCAAGGCCTTACGGACGGCTGAGAAGCAGTGGCTCAGAGGCAGCTCCATCAGATTACTGAAGGGTTCTGATGGGCTAGAAGGGGCCACGCGAAAGCAGCCCAAGTGCAGGAAGATGAATGGACAGGACATTTGATGATGGGGGGAGGAAGGAAGATGGTGAGAAGACAGACTCCATTTTGCCATCACGAGCTAAGGGGAAGGTCAACATGCAAGGAGTTAGGTCTTGGATGTTTGAAAATGAGGGGCAAGGAACTGTTGGGGTTTCTTTCTTTCTTAAAAGATAGACTATATCAAAGCAATATATTACAATTCCAGGCTCAACACCATTAAAACAACTGGATATCTTCATGCAAAGCCTCTCCTTCATTTTCTCAAATATCAGTATCCATTTTGCATATCCTCCTAGGTTCCCAAAACTAGGATAAAAGTACAAGGGGCAGGGTTTCACCCTAAAACTAATTTAAAAAAAATCCAACTCCATTCAAAATGGATTCGATGAGACACCACCAGCTGCAGAAACTTGCTGCTGAGCAGAAACAAGAAGTCACAAGTTCAGGGATGGGTCCTGAGTATGGATCCATCTAACGTGCTGTTTTATGAAGGATTGATCCATTTTTTAAAAAGTGACACCTGCCAGGAAAGAAAAGGTGGACAAGACAGTATTCATTGGATGTCTGAGTATGTATTTGCAGTAGCTGCCCAAATCTTTTCTTACACTGTCACTTGTTACACATTTGTTGAAAATCTCATGAGAAAACTTACATGTGGTAAAACAAAACAAAAAGTCATGCAGAAATCATCTGAAAATATACTGGCTAGCTTATGAACGAAACTCATTATACTAGAACTTACTTGGCACTCCAAACAGGAGCTTTCTGAGCAAGGTCACAAAAGAAATGCTGGAGAACATTGGAGTGTTTCTACTTCAAAGAAATTGATACGTATCGACAAGTTCACAGACCTTAGGTTAGCATTATGAATGCCACTGGGTCGGGCTGGTATGTACTCAAGGAAGCATATGCACACTTCTGTTTACACAATCACATTCAGAGATTTAGAAAGCCCCCTCCATTGAATAAGTGTTGCAGTTTTTGTCTCCATGCTTGCAATCTAGAAGATAACCAATCCTGCCTTTCCACTATTCTGATCACATCTGTGCAAGTCCGTTTCCTCATTCCATTATCTCTGGAAATCTTTTGTCTTTGCAAACAAACTACTAAAAGAAAAGAAAGAAAAAGAGACACAGCCCTTAGGGCATGAAATGAAAGCCTACTTATCAGGAGTAAATGATTACAGAACAGCATACCCCAAAAGCCTCCTTCCTGAAAGGCTGATGAATGCTAACTTTAATATATTAGCATTACTTAACATGTATGGTAACAATTTGCATGACATGTCTAATGTATCAATAGTTCACAAGAATCCTGAATCAACGTAGCCAGATGGCTTTGCCCTGTTGGTATTGTGAATCCTCACAGGGAGGAAGGGAAGAAGGGGCTCCAGTATTAGCATGTTTGGGAGGTAAAGGTATAAAGGAGAGGCTGTCTCAGGTATTCACAGGAAGGTGTGCAAGAAGATGGGGCCTAAAGCAATGTGTAGACCAGAGATGCTCTGACCTTGCTGCTGCTGTTGTGAAGTGCCATAACTTTGGTTCTGACCCATTGTAATCTTATGCACAACAGAAGAAAACACTGCCCAGTCCTGGGCCATGCTCACAATGATTGCTATGCTTGAGCCCATTATTGTACCCACAGATCAACACCGTGGCTGCTCGGACCTCGTGTCACTCAAATCTGTGGTATGCAAAGGTCATTTGCAGTGAGTGAATGTTTTTGTTTTTGTTTTGATCTTTAATTGCTTACAACTTACTTTTTCATCATCATTTAAAAGGATAAGAATACTGCCTTAAATGTGGAGTAGAAGGGGGGGAGCCGATTACAAGGATCTACATATAACCTCCTCTCTGGGGTACGGGCACCAGGGAAGTGGGTGAAGGGAGACATAGGACAGTGTCCAATGTGACAAAATAATGATAATTTATAAATTATCAAGGACCCATGAGGGAGGGGAGTAAGGAGGGAGTGGAAAAAGGAGGAGCTAATACCAAGGGCTTAAGTAGAAAGAAAATGTTTTGAGAAGGATGATGGCAGCAAATATACAAAGGTGCTTTGCATACAATGGATGTATGTACGGATTGTGATAAGAGTTTGTATGCGCTCCCAATAAGATGATATTAAAAAAAAAAGTAACTTAGAATGTTGCCAACATATGTACCAAAATGCTTGATACAATTGTTATACAGATTGTCCCAAGAGTTGTAAAAGCCCCCAATAAAAGCATCAAAAAAAGAGAGAAAAGAATACTGCCTTATTGCAGTTAATGTAAATAGGCTTCTCAATGGTTGATCTAAATTCTTTCCTTGCCACGTAGTTTGCATGTAAGCTGGGCATTGTTCATTTGGGCAAAATGTGTTTATTGATCAGACACAACAACACAGGTGAATGCTATCTTTGATAATCAAAGGGAAGAAGCCCTGGATTCAGCAGCATTCTGCTAACAATAGTAACTTAGATCAATATATTGGACCACTCTCCCTTGAAAAGCTTCGGTGGCCTCTTGAAAGGCAGCGTAACTCTGGAAATCGACGTTGGGGCATCTGCTTTCAGCAAATACCTCAGAAACAGGGGTGGGGATTTACGCTCCAAGATGCTAAGTACAGCATTGCTTATCAGAGCAACAAACTGGTCACAACTTCTAAGTTAATGCTTCCCCCAAATGTTGAAAAATATACTCAATGCTTTAAACTATGCTGGGTGTCCCAAAAAGTTACTGCTCTCGTCTGCTGAGAAAGGTTGAGGAATTCAAATCTACTCTGAGATGTCTCAGAAGAAAGTCTTGATGATTTACTCAGAAAAACCAGTCATTCAAATCAGTCACACAAGAGGTTGCCGTGAATAAGGAGCAGCTCCCAAGGACTGACTTCATGTTAAATACTGTCTGTCTACACAAGGAAGAGCACCGAAGGGGCTCAGTCTTCCTGAGCCATGGTTGGCTTTGTTTCTGTTTCAGGGAACTCTTCTTAAATGCAGTTAAACCTTTATGATGACCTTATCCAAATGTCGTGTGTGCCCATCTTGCCATTTCTATCTCCTACGAGTCCAATGACTCACACCGACAGCATCTCCAGGATAAGGAATCAAAATTGCATTGTTATAACAAAAATGGATCATTTTAAATCCCTTTCAATAGTTTTAGATGTTAAAAATAAAATAATCAAAAATGGAATCTTACACACACATGCACAGCAGTGCAGTGTAGTCAGTTGGAGCAAATTTTAGAACCAGAAAATCCTGGATTGAATCCACTGTAACTTTTATTATAAATAAGACCGTGGTAACCCAGCAAATCTCTTTGGAAACTAGTGGGCTAGCTGTTCGGTGCTGACCACCTAACTAGTGGTATGGAACCCCTCGCGGCAAAACTGGAGAAAGATGAGGCTTTGCTCCTGTAAACAGATCGAGTCTTGGGAACCCACAGGGCCAGTTCTACTTTGTCCGATAGGGTGCTAAGAGTCAGCCTCAACTTGATGGCAGTGAGTTTTTGAGGTCTCAACATAAAAAGTGAAGCAAAATCAACGTTGTTTTCTCCAATACTTCTAAGCTTTTAACTAAGACTTCACTCTCGTGGGAGGGTCAAATGGATTTCCTTCTCACAGGAACAGTCCAAGAAAGGAATCTCATGTAAAGGCTTAGCCAAACAGTTGGGAAAGCCCCAGGATTTCACCAGGCCTAACATGACAAATGAGGGAAAATATTAGTATCATTCAGATACAATAAAGATAAAATTAGTCTAGGGTATTACCCGTCAAGATATTTCTTTCCCCTCAAGATTTAAAAAAAAATACTACTCTTCAAATTTTTGAGGATCATGTTAAAATTACAGTGAGAAGTCATTGATAAGAGGGTATCCTGGGTATGGCACCCCATCAGACTCAACCGGGGGACACTCTTGGAGGTCAACGACAGACTTTGAACTATTTACAGGGTTTTTTTTCCCAGTTTTTTTTTTTTGGAGGGGGGGCGGGCATCCCTGCCTCTGGTGGTCGTGGGAGCTACCCAGTGCTGCTCCTGAGAACTGCTGCTGGATTTGAACCACTTACACCACCGGGGCTCAGCCCCCTATTTACAGGGTTTTATTTTGTTACTATTACTTTTAATTTTTTACTTATTTATATATTTTTTCTGGACATTGGGGTTTTTTTGGTCATGATTTTGTTTTCTTTTGTTGCTTCACCTTGTGATGTTTTGTGGTTTTTTTGTACATATTATTATTCTTACAAGTCTATCTAGATAAGATAGGCTGGATGAACAGTCTGGAGGCAAAAACAATGGGACTGATGGTTCCAGGGGGACATGGGAGATGGGGAGGTGGGGAAAGGAGGTGGTGTTGACCAACTCAGGGATAGGGGAAAAACAGCGATCCAAAATCAGTGACAAAGTGGGTGTAAGAGGTCTGATAGGGACTGATCAAGAGTAATGTAACAGAGAGAAATTACTGAAACCCAAATGAAGGCTGAGCATGATAGTAGGACAAGAGGAAAGTAAAAGGAAATAGAGGAAAGAACTGGGAGGCAAAGGGCATTTATAGAGGTCTGAATGCAGGCATGTGCATAGGTAAGTATTTTAAATAGGTTGATGGGGAAATAGATCTACATGCACATATTCATAGGGTTAGTATTAAGAGAGCAGATGGGCACTGGGACCTCCACTCAAGTACTTCCTCAATGCAAGAACACTGTCTTATCTCAGAAGCAACAAAGTCCACATGGCAGAAGCACACCAGCCTGTGTGACCATGAGGTGTCAAAGGAATCAGTTATCAGGCATCGAAAAACTAAAAATCATATCATTGCATGCCCACCTTCCTGATATGATCGCTGGCAACAAATATGTGCATAAGCAAATGTGGTGAAGAAAGCTGATGGTGCCTTACTAACAAAAGATATAGCGTCTGGGGTCTTAAAGGCTTGAAGGTAAATAAGCAGCCATCTAGCTCAGAAGCAACAAAGCCCACGTGGAAGAACACCAGCCTGTATGACCAAGAGGTGTTTAAGGGATCAGATATCAGGCATCAGAGACTAAAAGTTATATCATTATAAATGTTTGTGTGTGGGGGGGGTGGTGCAGACTGGGGACCCAAAGCCCATCTGCAGGTCAAGCAATATCCCCTTACAGAAGGGTCTCGGGGAAGAAACAAGCCAGTCAGGATACAGTATTGCAAAAATGCTCCCCACTCCCAATTCCACCTTACATATCTGGCTAGAACAGGGGATGTACACTGGTACTAATAGGAACCAGAAACATGGGGAATCCAGGATAGATGATCCCTTTAGGACCAGTGGTGAGAGTGGCGATACTGGGAGGGTAGAGGGAAGATGGAGTAGAAAGGGGGAAATGATTACAAGGATCTATATACAACCTCCTACTTGGGGTACAGACAACAGAAAAGTGGATGAAGGGAGACATTGGACAGTATGCAATATGACAAAATGATAATAATTTATAAATTATCAAGGATTTATGAGGGGGCAGGGAGGAAGGGGAAATATGAGGACCTAATACCAAGGGCTTGAGTAGAGAGAAAATGTTTTGAGAACGATGATGGCAACAAATGTGCTTTGCCTACAGTAGATGTATGTATTGACTGTGAAAAGAGTTGTATGAGAACCCAATAAAATGATTTAAAATAAAGAAGAGTATAACCTGGCATAACTTTTTTGAAAAGCCATTTGGTAATGTGTGTCAAAAGAAATGCTCATTCTGTTTGTCCTAGTAATTCTAATTCTGGGTCTCTACCCTATATGAAGTATTAAAGTTGGGGCCGAAAATATATGTTCCAGGATGTACTGGGACATAGTCCATATATTGAGACAAAGTTAATGTTCAGTGATAGGGAAATAGGTAAGAAATGTTGTTAATTAGAAAATCAGCATAGGAAACAAGACAGTCACCCTCAACATATCTATTGTATGTGGCATAAAGGAGAAAGACAGACTTTCTACTCTCCTAAAGAGTTCAAATCTTGGACGGTCCCTGGGGCAGTTCTACCCTCTCTATAGGCTCGCTAGAGTCAGAAGTGAATAGCTGACCACCAGTTTGCTTTTGAGTTTTACAAACAAATACACACACAAACCTGAACATGCATTGAACAAAAATAAAGACCATAGTGTCAGCAGTTGACTATGGAAAAATAGAGTTTTCTTCTTTTATACTTTTGTGTATTTCTCCAGTTTCCTAAACTGCCATAAAGCACCTTTATGAAGAAAGCCTTCACAACTCCTCTGTCCTCTCTCCCACCTGAAGTCGTAGGAAAATGAGGCACAGTCGTAGGAAGGCTACGGCAGATAACCTCGATGGGTGTGATCAGTTGCTGCTCTGTCCTAGGTGACTTTTTCTGTGCCATGCTGCTCTTTGAATGCCTCTCTTCTTGCTCTTTTCTCTGCTTCTCATCAGTTTTAACCAGAAGGGTGTTCTTCTTCAAGTGTTTCTCTTTCTTTTGCAAATGTAATTTAAACACTAGGATTGTATGCAAAATAGAAACTCTGCCGAGAATTACTGGCTCAAAACTATTATTTAAGAATACACTTGTATGCTCTGGGTCTCCTAAACAGATCTGGAGCGCAAATAGTGGCTACGGAGCAACTGTCCCCTGCAGTCCCCTCTGAGAGAAATTTTGTTTGTTACCAGAAAACACTCACATTTTTGCTATTAACATTAATGACTGGATATTTTAAAATCAAGAAATTTAAAATCAAGCAACCAAATCAATGTGAAGTGGTGGGGAAGTAGTGGAGATCCAAAACCCATCTGCAAGTTAACACATTAAAGACTGAATACATTTGGGACCTGTCCACAATGTGTTAATACCCAAAGTTCAGGTTCAACTCACTATCATCGAGTTGCTGCTGACTCTAGCGACCCTATGGGCCAGAACAGATCTGCTGCTTTGGATTGCCAAGATTTTAAACTCTCTATAGGAACAGACGGTCTCATTTTTCTCCCTTGGAGTGACAGGAGGGCTCGAAATTCTTACTTTGTAGTTAGCTCAATGCAGGTCACCCTAAGCCAGCCACTTACAGCTCAGGTCATTACAGCTGAAAACTCACCAGAAGCATGCAAAATTCCAAGAGTTTATGGGAGCTCTAGGTGTAGCAGTCTCGAATGGCACAAGCAGCGAAGCACTGGACTACTAGCTTTATGATTACTAGTTCAAAACCATCCTTGAAGATTCCTTGGAAATAAAGCCTACTGAGATCCTTCTGAATGGCCATTGTCTTGAAAAGTCCCTGGTTTCCAATAACTTGACACATAAGAGGCTACTATTAGTTGGGACAGACTCTGTGGCAACCAACAACAATGAAAGCGGTATGTTTTTGGTCTTCGTGACAATTAAGGTGTAAAGAAGATATTCAGATACAGTGGAAGCTCAGTGCTTTCATTCTCATTGGGTAAGGTATCAAAGTGTGTATATGAAAAAATCAAATCTATGTAGAAAGGGAATGGGGTACTGACCCACCCAAGGGGAGCATATTGTTTATATCTCGACAGGGAAAGAGGGACCAAGCTTAAACCCGGTGACCCAGAATGTGAATGCAGCGTGACAGCATGGAGTGGGGAACCAGTGTAGGGTCTGAGCACAAAACTCCAATTCCAACTACAGGAGCAGCCACCTCTCCACCAGGGGAGTTTGCCTTGGAGGTCAGCACTGAAGCTGAAGCTTAGGGAGTGAGAGATGCCTGACCAGAGCACATGAGAACAAATGATGGTGAAGGGAGAAAGAATGGAGTGCATCCTGGCCCTCCGATCCTCCAGGATGATGTTTCCACTCAGAACAGTCGATGCACAAAAAGGATCATATGGCCAGCCCCACTATGAAATATGGCTACACGTGCTGACCCAAGGCCTTTCGGGGGCAACAATGGAGAATTAGGGTCAGGATTATACCCTGTCTGATACAACCACACCATGGCAAAACACTAAGGGTTTGCAACAGAGCATGGAGTTCCTCAGAGAGTACCAAGGATATACTTTGGGGCCAGGAATGTGGCACCCCATCAGACTCAATCAGGGGACACACCTGGAGGTCAATGAACAGATCTTGTACTATTTATAGGTTTTTGCATTGTTATTATTTTTTTGCGGGGGGGGGGGATCACTGTCCTCTGGTGGGAGTGGGAAGCCTGGCCTTGCTCCTGGAGAGCTGCTGCTGGATTTGAACCACCAAGCCCATGGGCCGCAGTCCTACTCAACCACTACGCCACCAGGGCTCAGCCCTTATTTTTATTTTTTTACATATATATAGGACAATGTTTTCTTTGTTGTTGTTATCATTGTTTTATTTTCTTTGGTTCCTTCATTTCAGATGCCTTTTTTTGTACATATTGTTTTCTCTGCAGGTCTATCTAGATAAGATAGATTAGACAAATAGTCTGGAGGCGAAAAGTATGGGACTGATGGCTCTGGGGGGGAGGGGGTGGGGGACATGAGAGAAGAGGAGGAGGGGGAATGGTGGTGGTGTTGACTAGCCCAGGGATAAGGGTGTAACAATTGATTCAAAATCAGTGATAAGGTGGATGTGAGAGGTCCGATAGGGACTGATCATGAGTAATGTAACAGAGAGAAAATACTGAAACACAAATGGAGGCGGAACATGATAGCGGGACAAGAGGAAAGTAAAAGGAAATAAGAGGAAATAAATGGGGGAGTAAAGGGCATTTATAGTGGTTTAAACACAGGTATGTACATAGGTGCATATATTTATAGGTGATGATGGGGAAATAGATCAATGAACATATAGTGTTAGTAATAGGACAGCAGATGGGCATTAGACCTCCACTCAGATACTTCCTCAGTGCAAGAACATTTTGTTCTATAAAATTGGTATTCCATGATGCTCACCTTCCCTACACGATCACTGAAGACAAATGAGTGCATAAGCAAATGTAGTGAAGAAAGCTGATGGTGCCTGGCTATCAAAAGATGTAGCATCTGGGGCCTTAAAGGCTTGAAAGTAAACAAGCAGCCATCTAGGTCAGAAGCAATAAAGCCCGCATGGAAGAAGCATACTAGCTTGTGTGACCACGAGGTGTCAAAGGGATCAGTTATCAGGCTTCAAGAACTAAAAAGCATAACATTGTGTGCTTACTTTCCTGATATGATCATTGACGACAAATGTGTGCATAAGCAAATGTGATGAAGAAAGCTGATGTTGCCTGGCTATCAAAAGATATAGTGTCTGGGGACTTAAAGGCTTGAGTAAACTAGTGGCCATCCAGCTCAGAGGCAACAAAACCCACATTGAATACGCACACCAGCCTGTGTGACCACAAGGTGTTGAAGGGAACTGGTGCCAGGCATCAAAGAACTAAAATTAAATCATTATAAATGAGGGGGAGTACAGATTGGGGAACCAAAGCTCATGAATAGGTGAAGCGACATCCTCTTACAGAGGGGTTGCAGGGAGGAGATGAGCCAGTAAGGTACAATATAGTAACAGTGAAATATGTAACTTTCCTCCAGTTCTCAAATCCTAATTCTACCAGACAAATCCAGCTAGACCAGGGGATGTACAGTGGAGTCAGAAACATGGGGAATTTAGGATAGATGATCCCTCAGGACTAATTGTGGGCATGGTGATACTGGGAAGGTGGAGGGATGATGGAATAGAAAGGCAAACTTCAGGGATTTACATATAACCTCCTCTCTGGGGCATGGACAACAGAGAAGTGGGTGAAGGGACACATTGGACAGTGTACAGTATGAAAAAGTAATAATAATTTGTAAATTATTAATGGTTCATGGGGGAGGGGGAAGGGGGAAGGAAGGGAAATATGGGGAGCTGGTACTGGGGGCCGAGAGTGATGATGGCAACAAGTGTGCAGATGTGGCCTGCACACAATTGATGTATGTGTGGATCATGATGGGAGTTGCATGAGCCCCCAATAAAAAGATTCTTTAAAAAAGGGGGGTGGGGGGAAAAGGAGCTTATACCAAGGGCTCAAGTGGAAAATATTTGGAAATGAATATGGCAGTATGTGTACAAATATGCTTGATACAAATGGTGTATTGAATGTTATAAGAGCTGTAAGAGCTCCCCAAAAAATCATTGGAAAAACAACAAAAAAAGAAAAATCAAATCTCTCCTGCACTCTGATCACCTCCTCCTTCTCCCTGTAGGCAGCCGTTATTTTACGTTTCTGTTTTGCCGCCTGCGAGGAGCGCAGGTGGTGTGGTGGCTACATGTTAGGCTGCTAACCTCAGGGCATCTGCTTGGTGGGAGAAAGAGGGGACTCCTGGTAAGATTTATATTCTTGAAAACCCTATACAAGGTCACCAGGAATCCATTAATATTTCTTTTTGGTGATCCTTTCACAGAGAACTGGGTGTTACTATGGTTAACAAGTTCAGCTGCTAACCAAATGGGTGGTGACTTGAGTCCACACAGACGTGATTCAGAAAAAAGATGCAGAGATTTCCTTGGGGGGAAATCAGTTCCTGAAGAACCAATGGGGTTTCACGCTGACACCTTTAGGGTTGCCCGGAGTCAGAATGGATTTGACAGCAGCTTTAAAAAAATCCTTTCTTCTACCCTCCAATGTGTACACCCTGTGCCACAAGCCTATGGCAGCATCCTAAACACATTTTTTAGTACAATCTTTTGCTCAGTTAATAGAACTCAAAGATTCTTCCCTGAATTCATATACACACCTGGCTTTTCATTTTTAAAAGCTTCCTAATGTAAAGCAACAATATCAGTAGATTATACAAGCAAAGTTTCCATGAATATTTTATGGAAATCTTTGCTTACATGTCTATCTATATACATGGCTTACATTTAACATTTTTATATGTATATGACTAAAATATCCTCCGGAGAACCCAAATCACACCAAGTCCTCCACTATCGAGTGAATGCAGACCCACTGTAGCACTGCTCAACTGTTTCTGAGGCCTCAAATCTGTACCGGGGTAAGCTACTTCATCTTTCCCCTGAGAGCAGCAGCCCGATGCTTACCCCAGTTTGTCACCAGGGTCCTCTGAAGAGGTTGAACCCATTCACAGTCCTCTAGCAATGGAGAAACTTTGTCTCTCATACTTGGATATGTTATCAGGAAAGACCAACCAGTGTCTGGAGAAGGACATCATACTTGGTCAAGTGGAGGGGCATCGGAAAAGAGGAAGGCCCTTGGCAAGATGGGTTGACACATGGCTGTCATGATGGGCTCAAACCTAGGAAACCATTGTGAGGAGGGCACAGGTCCAGGCCATGCTGCGTTCTTTTGTACTCCGGGGTCCCTGGGTGGGAACCGGCTGGATAGCACCTAACCACAACCTGTTTTCCATGATACTCCCTGATCGCTGATCATTTGTCCTTGGGGCGGTGGGTATTATCGTGCTAGCTCCAACCATAGTGACCTTATGTACAAGCACATGGAGCAATGCCTCGCACTGCGCCTTCCTCATGACTGTGACCTTTGGGTCTGTGCAGCAGTAACTGTGTGAATCCACCTTCTTGAGGGCCTTCCTCTTTTTTGCTGACTACCTATTTGACCAAGCGTGATGTCCTTCTCCAGAGACTGGCCCCCCTCCTGATAACACATCCAAAGCATAGCATATCCTCCGAGGGGAACTACTTATTCTTTCTTCCGAATTTCTGTTGCTAGTCTGCGGGGCAGCTCTCCCAAAACACATGCACCCTGGGCAACATAGCTTCCAGTGGCAGAGTAACCCACAAGTCATCATAGCATGGCAAACTGACAGATAGGTGGGGATGTAATCTTTTATGCACACACGGAAACCCTACAATGTTCTTGTGGCAGTTTATGGCTTAGCATTTTTCTATTAATTTTTTATTCCAACTGAAGTTTATTATAATGTCAGAGATTTGATTTTTCCTTCAATGACAATTTCTGTATAGTTGTCCCTAAAAATCTCTTTTCTTTTTAATATGAACTACCCCTATTCTTTTTGTTTGTTTGTTTTTTTGTTTTTTGGGGGCATCACTGCTCTCCGGTGGTGGGAGTAGGAGGCCCAGCCCCACTGCTGGAATTGAACCTCCGTCCCAGTGGGCCGCAGTCCCGCGCACAACCACTACGCCACCGGGGCTCAGCCCTCCCCTATTCTTATAGACAAAAAAATCCTGTGTCTTGTTTGGCCTCTTCCACGATGCAGACACTAATTCCAAATAATAATAATATTATTCTCCATCTTCTTCTTGTAGTCCGTGATACTTCCAATATTCTTCACGAGCACTTAATTCAAATAATTCAATATTTAGTAGCTATTATATGCGTATGAGGCAATTGACAATAACATGGCTTGAGGCAGGTACACCTCAGTCATCAAAGTGACATCTTTGTTCTTCTGACACTACAAATGGGTCTGTGCAACAGATTTGTCTAATGCAATACGTTGTATGATTTCTTGACTGCTACTTCTATGAGTGGGAAAAAGATGAGGTCTTTAGACTCCTGTAAAGAGTTACAGTGTCATCTATGCACAGGGGCAGTTCTCTGTGGTTCACACTCTGAGTCAGAATTGACTCTAAGGCACTGAGAGTGAGAGTTCAGTGAGCATTGACTATGAATCTAAGTAGAGTGAAATCCTTGACAACGGAAAACTTTTCTCCGCTGATTATGATGCTGTCTGTTGGTCCAGTTGTGAAAATTTGTTTTCTTTAGATGAAGGTGCAATCCAGACTGAAGACTCTAATCTTCATCAGTAAGTGCTTCAAGTCCTTTAGTAAGCAGGTTTTTGTCATCTGCATATTACAGTTTGTTCATATGTCTCCCTTCAATCCCGATGCTTCATGCTTAATGTAGCCCAGCTTTCCAGATTGGATTATTTACTCAACATACAGATTGAATAAGTATGACAGGAAATGGCCCTGACTCAGCCTTTCCTGATTTTAAACTATTCAGTAGCCCCTTGTACTGTTTGAATGACTGTCCATTGGTCTATGTACCATCACCCCTCTGTCAGCTTGTCATATAGTAGTGATTTGCATGTCGCTGTGATGCTGAAAACTATGTCACATTTATTTGAAATACCAGCCATGGTGAATCGATTTGAACAAAGCTTCCAAACTATGGCAAATAAGAAGAAAAAATATTAGCCACTGCAATCCTTATAAGAAGCAGTAGAACGTCATTAGGAATAGAGAATGAGGTAATGCATATGTATAAAATGCTTTGCTAACTCAAAAGCCTTTAAATTATTTTAGCTATAATAGTAAATTCCCATTCCGATCAGATTATCATATTCTTAGTTAAGAGGTCCATATTCATTCATATTAAAATATGAACAAGATTCATCTGAGATATAAAAATAAATAACAAAAGGTAGTTTGTATTGCATAATTCTATCTTAAACAGCATTCTAGCTCTAAAACAAAGTCCATGTCTAAGAAGGTATAGAGAAAGGTGTTATGAATCTTTTATGCATTTTTAAATCAAGTTTTTGTGTCCCCAATTAATTATAAGGAAAAATGTGCATGTATTATCTACCCACATAATTTAATCCTTTCTATCACACATAATCCTTTCTATCACAATCCAAGTTTATGATGTCAATCTTTTTCCCCTTCCTGGAAAAGTCTATTTTTATTGTGTGACCTTGGTCCCATTCTAGGATATAAAAAATTGAATTTTACAGTACAATTAGCAGAGTATAAGGAAGAACAGAACATTGTGAATGATCCTACCACAAGTGGGCCAAACATCTGGAGAAGTTCCCTCAACTTCTACACTGGTGAGTTCAAGACTCCTGGGAATATTCATCCATTATTTACTTAGAGTAAAAGGAGCTGCTTCTTGATGAGATGCTCCAGTGCATGTGGGCAAACTTGGGACGTGTCAAAAAGCGACAGGTAGTAAGTGTGACTGTGAGTGGTCTCAGCAGTAAGATGTGGAGTGACATGAGTCCACTGAATCAAACTGCTGCTCTCCCTGCTTCCTGATCTGTGCCTCTTCACACCTGTCTATTTTAGTCTCTGGTAAGTTCCTCCTTCCAGTTGTTCAGGCCCAAATCTAGAAGCCATTGTTTACTTCTCTCACTTTTTAATTTTTTGTCAGTCCATTCTCCTCACTCAGAAACTCTTTTCAAATATATCAGAAATCTGACAGCGTCTTACCACCTCTATGGGCCTCTCTTTGGAGTCATTAGTATCTTTTTTCTGGATCTTATCCAATAACCTTCCCTCCCCGTGTGAGTTTTCTTCAATGTGTGTTCTGGTGCCTGTTCATCATCTGCCCCGCCCACGAGAATGAGAGCTCCAGGAGGACAGCGGATGCTACCTCTGTCTTTCCTTGTTTCTTCCTCCTTGTGAGAGCAGTGGCTAGTGCATGGACAACTCATGCTTACTTATTGATTTTTAAAAAAGTCCTCTACATCCTCTTACAGAAGGGTCGTGGGGAGGAGAAGAGCCAGTCAAGGTACAGTGTAGCACTGATGAAACATACAACTTTACCCTAGTTCCTTAATGTTTCCAACCCCCCACAATTGTGATCCCAATTCTACCTTTCAAATCTGGCTAGACCAGGGGATGGCACACTGGTACAGACAGGACCTGGAAACACAGGGATTCCAGGACAGATGATCCCTTCAGGACAGTGCTGAGAGTGTCGATTGTTGATTGTGGTGGAGAAAAGGTGGTGTACAAAGGGGGAACCCATTACAAGGATCTACATCTAACCTCCTCCCTGGGGGACAGACAACAGAAAAGTGGTTCAAGGGAGACATTAAACAGTGGAAGATGTGACAAAACATAATAATTTATAAATTATCCGGGGTCCATGAGAGGGAGGGGGGAGGGAAGGGACAAAATGAGGAACTGATACTAAGGGCTCAAGTGGAAAGTAAATGTTTTGAAAATGATGATGGCAACAAATGTACAAATGTGCTTGACACAATGTATGCATATATAGATTGTGATAAGAGTTGTATGAGCCCCAAATAAAATGACTTAAAAAAAAAAGTCCGCTAACTAGTTTCCTGCTTGCCCTGAAAATTTACTTTCAACAAACCCCATAGTGTTTCCACTAAAACCTGGTAGTGTCACTCTTTTGCCCAATGTTCTTCACTTAAGATGTACTATTGGAACCTGTATTAGGTCCCTCTATGCTCCGAGCATATCTTCCTTCTCTCTTTGACCTCACCACCTTCTTTCTGGCTGTGCTTGTTCATTCTGTACTTACCCCACTGGCCTTCAGCTAGCTCCTCAAATATGGCCTCGCCCTAGGAAGTCCTGTTTAGAAAGCTCTTCCTCTCTCACCTTACCTCCTACAGGTCTCTGTTTAAACTTCCCCTTCTCAGAGAGGTCCCTTGGGCCCTACTGACTGTTGTACACACACACACACACACACACACACACACACACACACACACACCCTCCGCCCAATACTCCCCTCCTCCATCTTTACTTCATTTTTTTACACAGCTCCTTTCACCATCTAAAAATCTTTCAATGGCTGTTTTTTTAGAAGTTGACTGATCCTCCATGTGGGCTGGAACACCTAACCTTTTGGTTAGCAGCCAAGTGTGCTGGTGACATGCACCACCCAGATTCCTTGTCTCCCCAGGGAGAGGGAATAACTAACCCTACACAGGTCCCCTGCAGGAATGGAGCACACTTGTCACTGGTCCAGGGCACCCTGTCTCCTGCTGGTCACGGGATCTTGACAGGTTTTGGTATGGTGCAGCAACCCTTCTCTACACAAATCAGCAATGTCCAGCATCCCGAGAAAGAATGAAATGGCCTCACATCTTGAGTTCTATGGTGCTGTGAGGAAGTTTTCCCATTGACGTGCATTTACAGCATAGGCAGTCTTCTTTCCCCCACCCCTCAATGTGCCTTCCCTGTGTTTTCAGGACACAGCTGCAGTTTAGCACTGGTGCCAGAGACAACTGAGCCATTAAAAAAATACATACCCTGCTGTAGGCTGGCCTCACCCCATTTGTATTTCAATATAAAGGGATATTAAAAAGGATGCCATGGACTTTTAACTATATACAGCTCATTTGTCACCCCAGTTCACCCCAACAATCTGCCTGCAAGCATGAGTAGGGCACTTTGTGGTGTTCCCATTAACAGCTGAGGGGGCTGAAGCTCAGGAATTCTAGTCATATAGAAGACACCTGGCATGATCTCCTACTTTTATTTCCAAAATCTTGCTTTATCCAGATTCATTTCAATCCTCTAAGGAGAAAGGAGACTGCCATAGTTCACACAACTGGTGTTTGTTTGTTGTTGGTTTGTTTTTGGTTTTATTTTTAAGCCTCAATATTGGACATTGTGTTGGGATGTTGAACATCTGCACTTCATACCCCATTCTTGATGCTTCTCCTCCCAAAGCTGAGCTCTAATAAACTCAGGAAGATAAACAGAATCCCACCATCCTACAGTTTTGATTTCTTAGAAAGCCTACAATTTATGAAACTACAGTTTTGCCCTACATTTTTAACCAGGGATAATCCAATGCTATCCCCCTAGCTAGTTTCTCAAGAAAAGGTCTCCCTTCTCTCTCAGACTTGAAACACGGAATATTATAAATAGCTTAAAATCACCTCCTCCAGAAAATCTCTTTCTGAAGCCCCAAGCCCAAGCACGTCTCCCAAAAGCACCTGTACATGTTTTCTGTCCCAAAGCTGCTCCTACAAAGTGCCTGTGGACCAGGTGTCTCCCTCCAGAAGTCTCATATTTCTTTAGAGGATGGATTATCACTTAATATCACTGGATCCCCCAAATATAATACAGTCCTTGAAACATCAGACTTGCTCAGTGGTTGAATAAATGCAGGAAAGAAGATGAATGTTAAGGCCACTCTTCCCAATACCTGATTTCTACTTACACTCCTGGCCTCACTCTAGTCACTCACATACTGTTCTCTCAACACACAAGTCAGGAAGAAGAAAGGGGCTATGATCAGTCCCATTTCTTCTCTGCCTCTTGCTCTTAGGAAAGCAGATACTGGCAAGATGCCCATGACCTTTGGTTTTACACAGGTGGGCAGGCCTAACCCAGAAAGTCTCTGGTGGTCTTCTACTGCCAGAGATTGGTTCAAAAATCTGTGTACTTTGGGGATTCACTTGTCTACAAACGTAACTACCTTTTCTCACAGTGAGGGTGATACTGCAATCTCCCACTTGAGTTTCTCTTGTAGTGTATCTATTAACTGATTCAGAGACCAAGGTGGGGAAATATACATCCGCTCATCCACAGTGTACCTGTATATAGCTGTATGTACCTGTATTAAGAATGTACCTATATATAGCTCTTAAGTATGTTCCCAAGAAGGTCCAGTAGTCCTACAGGTTCTATGCCTAGCACCACCAATGCTTTATTTATAAAGTAGATAATGGTAAGGTGATATCTTGCTGTGAAAATAACACATTCCCATGTAAATTCAGTACAGTCCAGAAAACGGTGGAAACCAGAGCTAAAATGTATAATTATGACACATTTCCATGTTACTGGTAGAACATTTTGCTCTATTTACCTTCCTAGAATTCTATGATTTTTAAAAAAGCATTAAATTACCAGTATCAAATTTGGGTCTCTCTCTTGATATCATCCTCCTCCCCCAACTTTGAAACACTGTCCTAAAGGATGTGAAACCGTATGAGTTGAGTCCACCAAAAGCTATCCTGTCATGCTGGCAAAAGCACTTAAGGCTAAGCACAAGACCAAAGAAAGGTATTTTCATATATGAGGCATTTGGGTCAATGACTTAGAAATCAGAACAATGGACTCAAAGACATCAAATTGATGTAGACATTGAGTAACTCCGGCATGTCCCACCAACACATTTCATCATTACTCAAGCCGGTGAACTCCACAAGTTCTGAGATGGGGTAATATAATAAATACAATGCCTTTCTGTATTTGTTGAGGTGATTATCAGAGTTGATTTCACACAACCAACCAGGTAGGTATCAGCATCTACATTTTACAGGTGAGGAGACTGGGATTTGAATAGAAATACAGCTGGCCATTTAAAAGGTGGGGCTTTGGACTCGATAGCTACATACTCCACTGCTGCTCATCTACAGTGCCTCTACAATGCCTCAGCAGAGTCTCTCCCCGCCGGCCCCCGCCCCCTGCCCCAAGGCTGGAAAACCAATTAAGAATGTGTGAGACACTGGCATTTGAAGTGAGAATATGTTTATATGAAAATGGGCTGCAGATTATTACAAGGCTTTTAAAGGATGGTTGAAATGTCTACATGGAAAGGAAGAAGATGAACAGGAACATGATATGAAAAGGATTATGCAGGGTACAATGAGCTTGTGTCTGCCAGTCTGTTAGCCAAAATGCCCCAGTGAAGAGACCTAAGTATAGTTTGGATCCTGTTATTTCTCTCATCTGTGCAAATATATCAATTACACAGAAGACACAATAAGCAGGATACTCAAGAGTATCTGCTTCTCCGAGCTTCAAGATCCATGGACCAGGGCTAGATTGTGTCCTATGTGATTGGACACTCAGGAATTTGTAACTTAGTTGACAGATTTCAGACCACTGACTATCAAGAGAAAGCGTACTCTTGGACTTTTAATGTTTTTGTTATCAATATAGAATCTATGAACAATGACACTTATATCTACATGTGCTATCAAAATGTATAAATGCTAGGAAACTTTAAAAGCTCTCCCTCATATTATATGTCTATTAGATTTAGTGTGCCCAGAATATCATCTCATGAACATAATGGAAACAGAAAGTCTCATCCTTCCTCTTCAGCCCTTTTGTCCTTGACCCAAACCCTATTGTCTCTCTAACCCTCAATGAATCTGAGAGGCCCTTCATGAACTATACTTACTTAACAGCTGCCTAAGCCCAATGTTATGTCTGGTGCCCTCACTAAACTCCTCTAACTGCTCTTTGTGTTTTCTTTCTCTGGTTGACTTTTATCTTTTCTTCAGCTGCTGTCTTGCCTCCAGTCTCACCTACTTCCTTTGAAGGCTGCTTTGCAGTTTTTCCTTGGGACCACTGCCATAGTTGTTTGTCGTTTTTACACCTTGGCCTGTCTCTAAAGCTTCAGGAAAGGTGTTCATCATATCATCTATTGGGGTTAGGCGTCCAGACATCACCTACCATCTCTACCTCCAGTTATCAACAATCATAGTCATGGTTGCATTTTTAAGCCATTTCTAGCTCCAAGCCATCTCTAAATTATCAGGAAATATAGGAAGAATTGTTCTCTCTCAAGAGCTCCAAATACTCACTCTCATTATCTAAAACAGTTTTGAAATCCTGATCAAGTGTTCCCAGACATCTCAAAGAAGAGATAAGGGGTCTTTTCTCTTCTCACCCAATTCTACCCTCTATCTCCTCCCACTGCCCAGTCTAGCCACGCAGTGTCCGTGGCTACCTGCTCTGATCTTCCGCCCAACTTTTAGTTTTGGCCAGTGTTCAATGTACATGCCTTTGAATTAATACTATGTTCTCAATTTATTTCCCTATATAATGTATGAGCTATATATAGTCTGTGTATCTCCTTAAGTGAATTCCTCTTGAAGTTCAAGTTCCTGGAAGGCAGGACTATTCAGAAGTAGGAGCAAATCTTTTCCAACAAGAGCCCATGGAACTAGATGCTGTTTGACGGTCACGAGGATAGCACTCTTAGCTACTCTATGTGTTGAGTTCAGTGGTTCATATCTTGAATCCAGTCATGGGTGTGTCATTTACTATTGCATTCCTCTAAATACCAGCCATTGATCTGTCAGGTTTAGTTGATCTGTCAGGTTCTGGTTTCCACTCAGTTACAACCCTCTTTGGGGAGAAGACACAGTACCAGGCAAAGCTAAGGTGTGATCAGTGAGTGGAGCTTTCTATGTGACTGACACCTGTCTCCATCATACTTACTTGGGGAGGTTGGAGAGGCAGCACCTCCTTCTGTTGATGTGGTTGGAGGCTTTGTGTCTGGCACCGGCAGAGGCACAGGCCTGGCCATCGGTGGTGGTGGCGGTGGAGGCAGCATCGGGGTGGGAAGGAATGGGTTGTGCACCTTGCCTTGGCTGCTCCCATTGGGCTGTGGGGGTGGGGGCAAAAAAGCCATACAGGAGGAAAAGAAGAAAGAGAAACCAACCATTAGCTGTTTCTGAGAACAAAACATCCAGTAGGTGCATTTTGCCTAGGCTATTAAGGATTCTAGTGGGTTAAACTCTTCTGTAATGAATGGGTTGTTCCTAAAGCAGTCTACAAAATTCATTCCTCAGCTCACAGGCAAAGTGCTTCCTAAACATCTCTCTTAAACAATATCAGCGTACCCAGCTCCACAACAATGAGCAGCCAGTGACTGGCTTGGTTTGTCATTAGGATAGCTAATTTTGCATGGGTTGTTTCAATTCTGCATTAGTTGTTACCCTCGCCATCCTCCTGATTATTAAATGTTGACTTAATATGTGTCTAATAGACTGTAGCCTTATTCTACTATGTCAATTTACACAGAGATGATAAAGTTTCCTAAACCTGCACTTTGGATGGAAAAATAATATTTTATTTTCACTCTTCAAAGTTGATATTATATAACATTTAATAAATGTGTTAAGTGAAGGTAAAAAAATTTCTTTCACATATTGTATAACATCAGGCTCAGAAACTTTAGAATTCAGCTGTTGTTAAAATTCTGAGAGGGAAAAATATCACTTCTAATTTTGATTTAAATTATATAAGCATATGCCATACGAGTCATATTTATTTGGCTGCCTGATATTAGAACAGCCAAAATGACAGCTCTTTAACAAAAGAAAACTTCATTTTTAAGATAGTCACGGGCTGAGCCCCGGTGGCATAGTGGTTGTGCGTGGGACTGCGGCCCACTGGGACGGAGGTTCAATTCCAGCAGTGGGGCTGGGCCTCCTACTCCCACCGCCGGAAAGCAGTGATGCTCCCCCCACCCCCCAAAAAAAGCAAGGGAAAAAAACAGGATGCACTTTTAAGTCAAATGGCTGAATCTAGTAATCATATGAGTTTTTCATTCCTTCCCCCACCCCACCCCCCCATTATTTCCAGAGTGGCTTCACTAACTGTGTTTCCAGATTCCACTGACACTATCCAACCAACAATAATAGTAGGTTCTGGGCCCAAAGCAAGATGCAATTGAAGGAGACGCTGTTGTTCTGGGCTTTTATGTTTAAGCGTAATAGTTCTGCCAAGGCAGCCTCACTCCCCCAGCACCGCTCCCTTCTGTATTTAGTGTTGTTCCTTAAAGACTATCTTGTCCAGCAATCAGAATGCTGGGCTCTCTGGCCGCCTAGCTTGCCTGTGTGCTATTTCCAAGAGAGCTGAAAGTCCGTAAGTGAATGCTTTAGAAGGAGCCAAGCAAATGAATACACAAGCGGGGAGAAAAAAGGCACCATATTGATTTGTTGTCTAGACAGAAATGTATCTGCTAACACATCACCAGACATTAGTCAAAGTTGCCTGCTCTGGCTCAGAGATGCAGAATCAGGTATATTTCTGTGAGGGACAGAAACGAGTGGTAGGACAATGTGACACAGCATTCCAGATCAAGCAGTAATAATTATGGCAAATCTGTGACTTCGTTAGCAGTCACTAGGAAAAAGGGAAAACCATATTTGGCTTCATGTCATTCACAATGGTCACCATCATTATTAATAGATTGGTCATCACTATCTTGGGATACAGCTATCCATTGTCACCATTTAGTTCTCTATTTGAAAAAAAATTTCAAATCACTTTTACATTTGGAATGCAATTTCACATTGTGACTATTTCGTTTATATGGGGGTGGAAATAAAAAAAACATTCATTTGAAGCTATTGGATACTGTTTAACTTTATACAAAGATAAGTGGAAAAGATAACTACTTGCAGAAATAACAAATCATAATAAACTGTACTTATAGCATCTTGAGTTCAAGTACGGGTCAACTTGATCCAAAGTGTTAGAAGACTGTATTTTTTTTTTTTTTAAATATCAACTCAGTTGATCTGAAACATCTGTCTCCCTCATCCCCCTACTTCTCTCTACCACCCCAAATCATTATTTTAAATTATTTGGTCTTTCTATTTTGTTAACTGCACAAGCCTCAGGGTTAGAATGCATGTGGTGGAATTATCAGCCCACAGACCTTTGAAGGTTATGCAGTTCACCCTTGAGATGATTTATATTCATAAGCTTGACAGTTGCAAACTTAACACAAACACTGTTTTGAAACCCTGGTCAATCACTCTTAGAGCTAGTTAACTTTCCCACAATCTAGAATAAATACGGCATTGGCCTGCAGTCAGCTAGCCTGGCATTGGAACACAATGTCACATGGTCATAAAGTCTCTCCTTGTTGTTGTTACATTTGGTTAACATTTCTAAAGAAACGGGGGGGGGGCAAAAAAAGAGGTTTCCTTACATTGAGGAACCCCACCTGTCCAGCCTGCTGACCAGCATCAGGGCAGACAAGTTGGACAAACTCTTTCAGCGTCTCCTGAGGATGATAGCGGATGGCTGGGTGTGAGAAGTAAGGCCCAGGCTGCTGGATAATGGGTGATGTCGGGAAATGAAGAGTCGATGGTGTTGCATGTGGACTTGCTGTGGGAGAAGAAAAGATCAGTGTTACGAAGACAAAGACTTGCTTTGCAATAGCTCCTAAGCCTCATTCGACTTCCTTCTTTACTCCTTCTTCTGACCCAATTCCAAGTGTTAGTACTCATGTGACTGACTTAGACACAGAGCAGGCCTGATAGATTTTCTTCCGTAAGGCTCTAAGGCAAACATGGAGGTTAGATTAGGGTAGAGTTTCAAGCTGTCTTTCTATTTTCAGTGGGCATGAGTTATAAAGGCATTAATAATCCTGGGTGAAGCTGAAGATTATTCATTACCTTAAGAGCCTTTTTAATGAAGCAAGCAATAAAAAATGTATTTGGTAGATTAGACCTGATTTAACTGACATTACAGATGACAAATTCTAGTTTGCACATAAGGATCCTTTTTCATGCTGAGCTATCCATAGACAATAATTCATTGTTAAAGCTCTTACACCCCTTTCAAGGAAATTTCTAGGGACTAATTCAGGATGAAATTTTTTTGAAGTATGTAGTAAATGATCACTTAATGAACCTGTGCAATTTGGGGGCCCCATTTTACAGGGGAGGTTTATGTCACCTCTTTTGCCATTTCAAAGCCAAACTCGGAAATGCATGGATGTTATAGTGGGGGAGCCTGTACGCTGAGCAGGCGGTGACCCTTGCTAAGATGCTGGCCCTCTGCCCATAAAAAGTGATAAAAGACACAGGCAACTATTACTCCCTTACACTTGAACCCTGCTAAATTTCATTTTTACAAGAGAAAGATTACATTAGATTAAAAAAACTTATGTGCGCTGCTTAATAACTGTTCTGAGAGTGATTTTGCCCTTGAATGGCAAGGGTGATTGGTGAAACCAGCTGTGGGCTAAGTGAAGCCTGTTGGGAGAGCTGGAGACACTCAAAGCACGCAATACCAATGTAGCACTTTGCATTGCTCAGGCGGGTCAGAGAAAAGCAGAGGAGAATATTCTTTTTTTCTTTTCATTATTAAATGTTTAATTTAAAAGTCTAATTCTTTAAACTCAGAGAGCCCCTGGAAAGAGAAAACATGCCAAAAATATTGAAGACTAAGAGACCAAGAGTGATTCATAATTTATGCAAGCAAGGTACACCCCGCTCCCATCCCTCCTTCCTAACACAATCTCACTGGCATGGGTAAGAAATGTAAAAAATAATGCATTCCTATTAATCACCGGCCCTGGTTTCTTTGTTCCCACCTGAAATATCTATAGGGTTTAGACTCTGTTTTACACTAATTATTGAAATGGGAGGAACAGCGTGGGTCAGACAAGTATATATTCATCCTATGTTTTGCAGATTACCTCTGAAATTCTTCCATCCAATCTTCAATCTTCCTCAAACCTGCTCTATGTGCTCTAGATACAACATTGAGCTCAAATAAACCAAAATTTCTTTTAAATTACATAATTAATTGGGACATCTCAAATTTAACCATTAAGAATTCTTATCACCTTCCCCTTTCTAAGGTGCTCGTCTCTCAGAGTGCCCTATATCTTAATAAATACCCTTTCCATCAACTTAATTGCCTATATCCAGCAACACTGTCATACACACAGTAACTACTTTGTAAAGATACAAACAATTGACTCAACAATGAGTGGTGCAGTGATTAATAAAACAACCACACAATTATATACAAAATTCAAACTGTTCTCTCTCCACCTGGAAAGGAGCCATGGAGTTTGTGGGAAAGTTGGAAAACATTTAGTACTTCATACAATGGATGGAGAACTTTGGAATCCACAAAGGTCTCTCTCTAAGTTAAAACTCACAGGCCCTGAATTTGAATTGTTCTAGTCATCTTCTTATTCTAAAGAGAAACAAAGGCATTTTTCTCAGCTGGGACAGCCCCTGCCCTGAATCAGACAGGTTTTCTAGCTAAAGCTGGTTTGTGGTTACTTCCCAATGAGGCAGAAAATATACTGAGTAAAACAAGAGGATATACTCAACCTCTCCATGTCAAACACAGAGGGGTACTTTACACCCTCAGAGTCCCCAGGAACCAGACCAGGGGGACACTGTGGCATGGCTTTAGGTGCTCCACGAAAAGTGATGAGTGACTGTCAGATGATGAAATAACCAACAGAGTGTGTTGCCCATAGGAACGAGGGGGAACTTAAGTTGAGATCGGGCAGATGAAAGAAAATGAAGTGAAAGAAAAGTGATACAGGAATTACTTCTGCAGCACCAGTGAATTACCCCTGCCATTGATATTAAACATTCCTGACCTCATTCCCTCCACCCCCCCTTTTTGGAGGGCATTAACTATATAAAGGAAAATCATACACAGCATAGCTTTGAACCTCTATTTCTGGATTATCATCCACTAAGATGAATTTATTTGCCTTTTCCTTACGGCATAAAGTTCATTTTAACACGAATCTAAGAACACATGGCCACTGTCCTGAGTTAATCCTGTAATGAATGATTTGTGAGGATCAATTAATTCTTAATTAATAGCAGGAAAGCATCTAGCCTAGAGTTTAAACTTAAGACATTTGCTGTGTCTGCATTTCAAAGGGTCATCTTTATAACCTCTACTTCCTTATTAGAACCTTTGGAAACAGTCATCAGTTCTGTGTGGAACTAGATACAAGTCATTCAAGATGCCGAGCTTAAACAGAAAACAGTTTTACTTTAGATAGCACAAAGGCCTGTTAGACTTTATTCAATATATGCTATTTCTCTGGATAACCTGCTATTTCTCCTCTACTGGGCACTAACATCCACTGGGTTTCCACATGCTTTTACTCCAGAACCTCAGAGCTAAGATTTTGGCAACATAGAATGAACACTTCCTCCTCTCCTTTTTTTGTCTCTTTAGTCTTCAGGTAGGTGTTTTTTGTATGACTGTGGTTTTGCTCAAGTCGTCCCAAATTGCTTTGGAAAAGTGTCATTGGTATAAATCAACCACTCAGTCAAGTCATTCAACTTACATTGAGATCATCAGATCGGGCCCCTCAACGAGAGGAACAACAATGATGAGTCTGGCAGGATGCTAATGGAATGCACGAAGAATGGTCTAAGTCCAAATTTTTGATGGAGAAAATGTCTCTTATGGATGTGTGTTTGTGAGTAGTTGACACAATAAAAAATTATAGCACATTACATAAATGCATATTTAAATCCTTTAAAATGTGCATTATTTACTTGAGAGTCAATAAAGGCTTTTCTCAAGTGAGTGCATTTTATTGCAGCGTATCCATCTGTATCCCTGTTGATGTTAATACAATTCCGTGTATTAAAAAGCACTACAAAATGGGCTGTTGCAGGGCCTAATGCTCTTGGTATGCTAGACCAGGAGCAACAGAATTGCTGGTGCTCCACTCGGGGTGGACCACACTGCTGATTTCAACTTTAATAAGAGGCCAAACTTGTTTTGAGCAATGGCTGGGGCTTTTCACATAGAACACAGATAAGATGGAGAAGAGCAGAAATGTGATCAGGTTTTTCTGGCTGAGATGGCAATGCCCACCCATCCTGTAGAAAGTACCACTACTAAAGAAAGGGAGAAGCAGAATGTCCTACAGGTAAAGAGCACAGCCATGCATTACAACATGATCACGGGACCATATGCTTCAAAGATAAAGGAAAGAGCAGGTCAGGCAGGTTGGGTGACTTATTTGCATTTGTGCTACCCCCTCCCACCCTCACCCCTGAGTTCTTTCAAATACTCACTTGATTTTAGTTTGAAGGAAAAACGTTAGAAGCCTCATTCCATTGTACTACATGACTGGGAGTAGGGGTGGAGGTGGGTGGGCACGGAGAGGAAGATCATTAAGGTATTCTATTATGTATGCTTGACAGACTTCTATGATCCAAGAAGTGATTATTGATCTGAGAATCCACCTTAAGGAGGGGGTCTTCGAGATACCTATGTCAGCAGAGAGGTTTACTACTCCCAGAGAGAGTTCCAGTCTCGGGAACCCACAGGGGCAGTTCTACCCTGTCCTGTAGGGTCGCTATGAGGTGGCATCAATTTGACGGCAGTGAGGTTGAATCATGGGAGCTAGGGCTAGTTAGGCAAGGAACGTGGGTGGTACAAAGGTTAGGCATGTGGCTGCTAACTGAAAGACTGATGGTTCTGGCTCACCTAGATTCTCAGCAGGAGAGAAGACATGGTGATCTGCTGGCATAAAGCTTAGATCCAAGACGACCCTTTAGGGCACTTGTACCACTTGGGGCTGCTAGGCGTTGTAATCCACTTGACAATGCTCAGCAATTACTCGTTCCCAAGCCCAGGGTAAACCAAGTAAAAGATGAGGATACTGGGGTGGTGTGGCCACATGACCTTGGACAGAATCTTGCATTTGCTGCTTTTGCAAACCAAATGAAGAAGGAAAGTCGAGGACAAGACAACAAGTTCTCCTTGAGTTTCTAGCAGTTTTTCCCAAGTGCAACCTCTACCATTACAATTCTAATAACCCTCCCACATTTCCCCAAAAACCAAAACTTCACGGGATGAAAGATCTTTGCCTGTGTAACCCTGATATGACTCTAATTGCTTTATTCCTTTTCCATGAACCGTTGCGGATTCCCACGGATTGGACAGAGACTTGGATTCTCTTCACATTAATGTCGGCTTTCTGGCACCAGCCGTTAAGTCCTGCTCTCTCTTTTATGGGAGGCTCCAGAGGAAAGCTGTTAAGAGAGCAGCACAGACAATCACATCTAATCCTCCTTCAGGTGCAGCGGGCTCTTAAAATAGGGTTACAGGCAGACTTCCTCCTTCTCAAATAAGCCCTGGCATTTGCAAAACTTCACAGCCTTACTGTTAATCAATACTAAGCTAGTGGCAACAAGTGAGATTCCAAACTGTCTCTCTCTGTTAGCACTGTTGCAAGAAAAAGCTGCTCATCTGTCCTCAACAGTAGGATGTTCTGGAGACAAAAATAACCATTTCCATAGAGCAAAAGGTGGCATTAAGAATCCCTGAGTTCTCATGTTTAGGTGTCAAGCTTTTTAACAAAGAGAGTCACTAAAAAGAAGAGAAAATGGAAGGAGAAATATTCCACTGAGGAAAGAAGAGGAAGAAAAGCCTTTCTAAGGACAAACCGAAGCTGCAGGGTTTGGCTTGTCACTATTATTTTGTTTCTTGGAAATTCAAAAGCACACCATAGAACACTATGGTAATCTATCAAAATCTAAGAAATATGTTTTAATGACCCAAATCTATCATTTATAAGTCAAGAAAGAATTGAATCTGCCTCTCCCACCGTATTCTTCACTAAATGTGGTGGGTTTGCTGAGAATATACACAGCAAGATGCACACTGATCAGTGTCTGCATCTGTAACTTCACGGCACTTATTACTCCACCGTCTCGAGTTATAAAACCATGCTCAACCTCCTTCCCTTAGTAACTCCTCCTTCCTTAGCATAAAGTCGCAGGCCTTGAAGGCTCCTCTCTAATCTTAACTGTTACCAATTTCATCACATATTAGCTAATCCAAACCATTGTTTTGGCTTTAAGATATCTGCAGAGAACATTGAGGGCTTAAGGTTTAAAAACTATCTCAGGGCAATGATGTCAAGGTTTCTAGACTGTGGCAGTGAGTTGAAGAGAGAAGTTCTAGAGTCCGTGAACATTTGGAATCCTGTTTTGTATGTTCCCCACTTTGATGCAGTTTCTTCTTTGAAATTTCCTATACAATTATTAAGTAATGGAAACCAGGCACTATCTTCTGGTCTCATGGGAAAGCAGGCCATTGCTCACAGAGGTAATTGACCACATATTCCATAGCTTTTCATTTCTGACTCTCCTTTCTCTAGAATGGAAAGACTTGAAGCTGGGAGTTCAGTTACTTATTGGAAGAGGCACAGGAAAGTGGAAATGGCAATGGGTTTCAAACCTCTATGAGTTAAGAACCTTTTCTAAGTAACATGTCTTTTGCATAAAGCCAAGTCAAGGATGTTAAAACATGTCTGTGATGCTCACCCTCCCAGCACAATCGCTGAAGACAAAGCAGGTGCAGAAGCAAACATGGTGAAGAAAGCAGATGTTACCCAGCTAGTGTCTGGCATCTTAAAGGCTTGAAGTTAAACAAGCAGCTATCTAGCAGCAAAGCAACAAGTGCACGTGGAGGAAGCACACCAGCCTATGCAACCAAGAGGTGTCTCTGGGACCAGGTAACAGGAATCAGAGGGCCCCAAAGAAACAAACAAAAACATAGTGTTGAGAACCAGGAAGTTCAGAGCAGAGACTCAAAGCCCATCTGTCAACAATGGGACACACTCTCACAGAGGGGTCATAGGGAAGGGAAGAGTCAATCAGGGTGCAGTAAAGCACCAATGAAACACACAATACTTCTCTGGTTCCTTGAGGCTTCCTCCTGCCTCCCAATATCATGACCCTAGTACTGCCTTTCATTTTGGGCTAGAATGGAGCATGTGCACAGGTACAGATAAGAGGTAAGAGTTGACAATATATGGAATCCAGGAAAAGGAATGGGAGTAGCAATACCTAAGTGACTGGGAGTAGCGATACCAAAAGGGGAAAGTGGGGAGAGGAAGGGTGCAAAGGAGAAACGATGATGATGGACACATAACCACCACCACCACCACCACTCCACCCAGGGAAGTGAACAATAGAAATTGGGGGAGGGGAGACAGCGGTCAGTGTAAGACAGGAAAATAATAATGTTTTATAGTTTATCAAGTGGTTGCAAGGGTGGGAGGGAGGGGAAAAAAGAGGAGCTGATACCAAGGACTCAATAGAAAGTAAATGTCTAGAAAATAATGATGGCAACATATGTACAAATATGCCTTCTACAATTGATGTATGGATCATTATAAGAGCTGTAAGAAGCCCCACTAAAATGATTTTTTAATTAAAAAAACAAAACAAAACATGCAGTACTAGCATAGCTCACATGCACCTGGAAGAATCTGGATATATCAATAGAGAGAAACATATGACATTGAATGATGATTTGCAAAGCACCATTATTTCTAGATTATCACAATAGGTACAAAGGAACTTTATGGTATGGTACACTTCCAAGATGGTTGATATATTTATATTCCATGAGAACTATGGGATCTTCTGAGTAGAAATTGTATTCCAATGGCTTTAGGAAAAACAGAAATACCGATACACCATATAGACTACAGAACACATACATATCCTTCCTAATTTCTTCTTGATCAATTTGAGCTATTAAAAGACCTTTGTTGTGTAAAAGCCCTCGCTTATCCTTTAAATTAAGGGTAACAAATCTTTTCTGTAAAGGCTAGATGGTAAATAATGTAGGCTTTGCAGGAGATATGGTCTCTGTTGCAGTTACTCAACTCTATTGCCACAGGGCAAAAGTAGCCATAGATAACACACGAACAAGTTAGTCTGACTGTCTTTCAATAAAACCTTATTTTCAATAACAGGTAGCAGGTTGAATTTGGCATTTGGACTACAGGGGGCTAGTAGCTGGTCTGGTTTCACAAAATCCTCCTGCTCAAGGTCTGTCAGGTGAGCAATTGACAACCAATGTTCCACCTATCTGTTCTCTGCAGAACCATGCCCCTGCTTCCACCCGTCTTTCTGTGGAGAACTCATTTTTCTGAAGCTTCTCCAAAGCAATCTGCTTGTCTGTTATACCTCCACTAACTCTCTAGTATAGCTCTTTGTCCCTTTTCATTATGATTTGACATTTTTATGCTTTGTTTTCTGCCAACTGACTACCTTCACGCTTGGGAATCATTCCAAGTTAAACAGGAGGCATTGTGTGTAATATAAAGGCAAGGGGCTCTAGAGTCAGATGGACCTGGGTTTAAATTCCAGCTCAACTATTTTACTATGCTTCAAAAGTTTTTTAATTCCTCATACCTGCTTTTTCCATCTACATCACAGGGCTAATGGCACCTTATATATCTTTGTGAGGATGAGACAATGTAAATAAGTTGCATGGCAGAGTTCCGAGCACCTGGTTTAGTGATCCATAAATGGTTTCTGGAATTGGCAGTAATATTGTGGAAAAGTATGAATAGAGAAAGTAAGTAAGTAATATTGGAATGTTCTTCACTGTGCTGAGATCTCTCCAGCTGTGAGGATGTTGCTAGCAGAAAAGGATGAGAGAGCAAGGGGCAGCTGTTACCTTTCTGGGTCTTGAACAAATTAGTACATAAATATCAAGAACTATCTGAATGGATGTAACTTGAGGGGCTTGAAAATAGCTTCACAAACAACAAAATGAACAACCAAACCAGAAACAGCCATAAATAACTGCCAGGACCTAACAATCAATCAATAAATCAATAAAATTGCCTGTAGAGGTTCTTTGTTGATGAGATATATTTGAAGTCAGCTTAAACTATAAGTATACTTGCTTAAATATCATACCTATAATCTAGAAAGCTATGGGTTTTGTCTAAAATTAGGGGCTGTATTCCACTACACTTCATTTTTCACTTAGAATTTCAGTCTTTGAGTGTCTGAGTGTCCATGAAGTCTATCTTCTAACCATGTAAGTTTGCTACCCAGGAATACTTTTGGCCTAACCAAACTTTGAACAAGGTCTCCCTTTGGCATTCCCAAACAGGGACAACAATAGAAATATCCATTATTTCTCTTGCAAAGTCCAAATTGCTAGTTAATGGGTGTTGCTTTTTAAAGATCAGATAAAATATTCTAGAAAATCTAGAGCATTTCCTGTGAGTAGATAAAGGTACCTGTATTTTTGTTTTGATTTCACCACTATTTAATGGATATACATAAACAACTTCTCCCTCCCCCTTTTCCCTCATCCGGAAAGTGGGGCATTTCAACAAACAGGCATTGAAGTTCAAGTCATGCTTTGAATTCCAGTGGGTGTATGGAATTCAATCTCAGAGATTAGGTTTATAAATAACTCAGTACAATTGATCCATAGTCATATAAATGAAATTTTAAAAATCTGAAACAAGGGAGGATTATATGTGTGCCTTTAAAAACTATTTTAATAAATGTTTCTGCAGTATTAAGTTATCTCCAAATCTACTGTTTGCACACTAATTGAGTAAGTCACCATGATGACTGATGTGAAATGTAGTCAACCAGCATGCAACAGCTGTGATTACTGGAAATATGAAGAGTGATTGTTTAATAAGCAAAGTTCACAAGAATCCTCTTTCTTGATGGAAATTTGAACTTCTATGCAATATGCAAGCAATACTATGATACAAGAGATAAAGAATATACATGAATCAAAATAATTAAATAAGAAAAATGGAAAAAAAGAAAAGCACCCTAGATTACATGGTCATATCAGTTAAAAGAGACAAGGGACACTCTAATAACCTGTTGATAATACACCTAAACTTCAAAAAGCAATCATAAGAAAATGAATTTCAAAAGTAAGATCCAAAGGATAAATTAGTACTTTGCTGTATGGAGGCTGGGGAGAGGTGGGGTAAGAGACAAATCAAGCAAATAAAACACTACAACCAACATAAAGTCATGGTTGATACATGGCATTTCCCTACCAAATTGTCGTGTTTACTTTGCAGTTTAAACCCCTATTTGTGAGCAAGATGTTCAAAGATTCTCCAAAATTCTCCCAACAATGGATTTGTTTCCACTGCTAGTAGATTTCACAGAGGAGGAGGAACCATGAGAAGAAACAGTTCAGTGTCTTAAGACAGGGGGCCAGTTTCATCCCCACTTGGGTACCAACCATCTCTGTCTAGCTTCTATGTTCCGACATTGCAAAATAGAAATCATTTATCTTTAACAGGTTTAAGACTGGAATGCCTTGGATTTAAAATCAAATTCACTTCCGCATGTCACTGCGAGCAAGGTTATTTTGTGGTTCAGAAGCAGAGGTCCTCCAACTACGGCTCGCAGGCCACATGCGATCTGCCAAGGACATTTATCCAGCCTGCCAGGTGTTTTTTTTTTTTGGGGGGGGGCATCACTGCCCTCTGGTGGTGGGAGGAGGAGGCCCAGCCTTTGCTCCTGTGGAGCCGCTGCTGGAATTGAACCTCCATCCAAGTGGGCCACAGTCCTGCCAGGTGTTTTTGCTGCCGCTGCTGTCTTGCTTAACAGCCAACTGACTCATGCCTGGCCCGCAGTGAATTTGTTCATAGTTCATAGTTTTTTGTTTTTTTTAACTATAGTCCAACCCTCCAATGGTCTGAGGCCCCTGTTTAAAAAGTTTGAGGACCCCTGGTTCAGAGACTTGTCTGTAAAGTGGGGGCAATAACACCAATTTAAAAGATTTTCTTAGGATTACAATTAATGCATGAAAGAGCACCTGTACCTTGTGGGTTCATTCATTCATCACGTATGTGCTGAAGATCTATGATGTGTATAAAGATCATATACCAGAATTTGGGTTATTTATTGTCTTTAGAATTGTTTTTAGAGTAAATCAGGATGCATGAGAGCATTCAGGATCACATGCACTAGATCACAGGGAACGAAAGGTTGAACTACTTTCAGATGACCCTGAAAGACCAGTGCATGCATGGAGTAAAAGTCAATTTTCTGTTGCTGTTAGGTGCAGGTGAGTGTTTTCAACTAATCACAGCATCAGAAGGAAACACTGCCCTGCCCTGCACCACGCTGACAATCCCTGCTATATTTGAGCATGACATGTTGCATCCACTGGATCAATCCATGTCATTGAGAGTATTCCTCTTTTTCACGGACCCTCTACTTTTACCAAGAATAGTGTCGTTTTCGAGGGACACTCTCCTGATAGTATGCCCAAGGTGTGTGAGATGAATCTTCGTCATGCTTGCTTCTACAGAGCATTCTGGCTGTGCTTCTTCTAAGACAGACTTGCTTGCTTTTTGGTAATTTTCCCAAGCACAAGTCCCTTAGTTCTTACATGTGCAGAGTGTCCTGCCTCCTAGTAGTTCTTTGCTCTTTCTTGTGGAAAGAGGACTGTTTCTAGGGGAAACTACCTTTTCTTGGGGTTACCTTACCTACCCCCCGACTTCTTGGACAGGCTGAACCAATCAGAACCTCTATTCTCTTTCTGAAAGCAAGGACTGATTTGAAACTCAGCATATGACCTAAACCAGGCCAATCAGAGCCATCCACAACTAGGAGTAGGGACCTTTGCTAGAGCTATTGTTAAAAGGCTGCCTGTTTTCTTTGAGGATTGTCTAACTGGTAGGAATTTGGCTTGGAGCTGCTTATACCATGTGTGCCACAAGTGGAGGAACTCTCATGTAGAGCTGAGGGACAGAGGGTACATAGTTTTGAAGGTAATACCTAATATCCTGGATCTATTGCTATCTGAAATCAGAGGCCTCTATCATTTTACTTACATGAACACCATTATTTATTTATTGAGGGGCTGGTTAAACAGTTTGATTGAGTTTATTTTTAATGCAAGAGCCCTTATTTACATATCTCCTATTCATTATTGAGGGTGCATCAATTCAGCAATTCTCCTGTGATGGTTGGGAATTTGGGAGTCCAAAAAGACCTCTATAGAGACTGGGGTGAGGGTGGGGGCACATGAAGGCTTTCTAAATGCATGTTGTGTGACAATGGAAGCAATTAGAGTCAATTCCAATGCCTTGAAACCCGATGTGTGTCAGACAGGCTGTGCCATGCAGGGTTGTCAGTGGTGAACTGTTGGGTGATCACTGGGCTTTCCTTCCAGGGGTCTCTGGGTGGACCCAACTCTTCAATTCTCATGAGAGCAGTGGAGTGCATTAACCATCTATACTCCCCAGGGAGGAACTCATACAGAACAACACAAACTTAAATCCTCATAAAAATCTTAAATTCCTCTTATCTATTATCCCTCAATCCCTTTGATCCCCTTGACATGAAACTTATCATAGCAATAATTACTTGTTTTATGGATGCCTTTTCTGCTGGATTGTAAGGGCAGGAACCACGTCTGGCTTACTCACTGGAGCCTCATACTTGGTAGCTCATACGTGCCCAATAACAGGATTAAGTTTAATATAAAACTATGCTAATAGCTTAAACAAATTTAGATTTCCATCTTCTAGAAGAATTCAGGTATTTTAGGAAGGCCAATGTAAAAGTGAGAGTTAAGAAAATTTGTAGGACTTGTGAATTAGTAGTATCAAATGGGTCTGGTCTTCCCATTTTTAGACCAATCATTTGCCAGTCTAATTCTAATCTCAAACACTCTTATAAACAAAACAAAATGACTCATCCCTTTAGAAAGAGTCATGTCCAAATGAAAGCATGTCTCAATGAGCCTTCGCCATGTTCATGACTAAGAGGTAATCAGTCATGAAATAAGAGTAATTTTTTTTCATGGAGAGGAGCCTCTGCTTTTCCAACCCTAACAAGAGAAAGGTTTTGGGTGACCATGCACACTCATTCCCCCAGAAGCATACCACTTCTTCCAGGCACAGCTGCCTCCTTCTCACAAAGTAGGAAACAAGAAAGAAGTAGCGATGTAGAGAGAGGTGCCAAGGAGGTGAGAGTATTTCCAAGGGAACCACATATAAAGAAAGAACATAATGACAAAGATCTTGGTAGAAACCTGAGAGATGGTTGGCACTTATTGGATAGTTATATGTATGAATGTCATTTTACTTTCCCTTCGAATGAACTCTTTCAGGTATTTTTTCAGATGTGAAGGCAGAGGCTGGTAAAGGATAGGTGACTTGTGGAAGCTTACACAGAGTCAAAGTGGTTGGTCAGCATTTGGATTCTATTTTGCTTGACTCTAAAGACCATGTTCTGCTCACTGTCTTCTGCTGCTTCATCTGAATAATTTCTTAGAGGTCAAATGGTTTCCTTTCTCTCAGATCCTTTGTTCGGAGGCCTCTTATTATTGTAAGAAGCCCTGGCAATTCAGATGGTGTTTACATGGGGGCTGTGTCCAAGAAAATGGAATTCTTTGGGGGACAATAAAAAGCAACCTCTATTTAATAGAAAGAGAAGGCAAGTGACAATGGTAAATCTACTATGGAACTAGACATTAAAAAAATATTCCCTCCACATAGATGATTAAACACAGTGTTTTCAATATTACAAAGGATACAGCTATGGACCGGGTCACTCTCAGTGATAACGCAACCACATCAACAGGACCGTACATTCCCATTCCAAGTATGTGTTCACTTCCTTTCCTATGTGGATGATAAGCTGATACTACATAAACATTGTTAAAGCTACAGTTCCATGCTGCAGTAATTCACTTAAGTTTAGCATGATTTATGGTTCTGTCAATAGAGGAGGTTGAAAACCCTGCACAGAAGCTTAAATGTGCGTTATTTTTGTATTGAAAGCGGCAAGTGTGTGTGTTTGTGTGTGTGTGTGTGTGTGTGTGTGTGTGTGAGAGAGAGAGAGAGAGAGAGAGAGAGAAATAGATGAAAAGCATTCACATAAAGAGAAGATACAAGTTCAATCTTGAAAAAAAATTAATTCCACAGGGAAAAAGAGAAATAAATAATGGATCCAAATAGCATTAACATTAGATTAAGCTAGACTGGACAAAAAGAACTGTAGCGATTTATTTCATTATATAGGTCATACATGGAAATCTTATCAATGAAGGAATTTCTAAAGAAGCTTACTCAGAACCACTGCCTTCACTGTGCATACACACATGAGACTAAGAGAGGGGTGTGTGTGTGTGTGTGTGTGTGTGTGTGTGAGAGAGAGAGAGAGAGAGAGAGAGAGAGAGATTCCAAGACAGTGTAGCTTCTTTAATCAGGATGAGTGTAAATCTAGTTAGTTAAGCATCCCATTCTTGTCTTTGTTTGTGACTCACCCTGGGGCATTTTGCCTCTTTAAGAGATTAGGGAGCCAAGTGGTCTTCCTGCTCTAACCTGTCCTCCCTGGAACAACGTACTAGTGTTAAAGCAATGCTTCTGCAGAAGAGCTCTCTTTAGAAGTTTGCTGCAGGGATGACAAATTAACCCAGCAGGGGGTACCACACATCTATCTCAGTACAAATTATTAGTGTAATAGAGCTTTTAGTTATGCATTTATCTAGTAATTATTGAACAGTTACACAAAACCAAGCTGAGCAACCATGGCCCTTTATGAGGTTGGCTCAGTGGGTGGCCTTACAGTTAATTTAGGATACTTCTCCACTGAGCAGTTCACTTGCAGACAAATTAGCTAAACAGCCTTCTCCTTTAAATATTTTCCATGTCACAGTGAAACTCTTTACAATACAATAAAGGTACAGTTTTAATTACACGCTTCCTGACTTTTGTTTAGTTGTAGTTTTAAAACATTTGCTGGCACTGTTTTTTCCTTTGGCTGGGCAGTAATAGCTGGTTGTAAGTATCTGGCTAATGAATTTAATAATTTCCTGGACAGGGAACTTAAAGGGCCTTTGCTAAAAAGCTGCTTTTCCTTTTTTACTATCCAGTTACTTCAAATCCCTTCGATGGTGTTTCCCATTAGGCTTGGCACTGGCACTGGCGTTAACCTTGACCTGTGTTCACAAGTCAGCCGGATTCTCTTTACAAGGCTGGCACTTGTTTTCAGACGGTGCTACTCATTAGGTCTCTGATGCCTGCATTTGAAAACCAACTCTGGCAATTCTTATTGTAGAAAGACATTATAATACTTTCTCAAATGGCATACTCCAATAATAAATAAACACCTTGCGTCTGTTGGCAGATTATTTCAGTGCCTTGTTAACAACAGGTACTTAATTGCTTCTCATCTTCCTGAGATGATTCAATTGCACTGAACTCTGAGAGAAAGATAAGATTCTGTTGCCTTGAAAGAGGCACCAGCATGCTCTGCAACTAGGTGAAAGAAGAGCTTCCCTTTAAGGCAAACCAATTTGTGGGAGTGTCGCAAAGATCACTGAGCAAGCCTACCACTGGGGGGGTCTGTGCCAGGGGAGGGTGCCATCTTTATAGTTGTGGTTCAGCACAAGTGAAACAAGTGAACATGACTGCTCCAGGGTTCTCAGTTCATAGAGACAACTTTTAAAATCCCACAGCCAATATCCTATAAAAGGGGAACCAAGTCATTCTGAGTGCAGCATTCCCCTTAATGCCTATTAAGGTAGCAGCACTGAATTAAAATCAGACATAGCAGTATATTGAGTGCTTATACATATGTATTTGACACCTTGCTAAAGTGCCACTGGATACCTATTCCTTGTGCATGTGAATATTATATTTTTATTATACCTGGGAGATGGAAGGAAGACCTATGATTCTTTAACTTTTTGTCTTTGATCAAAACCATGCATCCATTCATTTATCCCGAAAATTTCATTTGAATGTTTCCATCTGTCAGGCACACAGCTGAGGGATTCAGCCAAGATGTAGTCTCTGCCCTAATGGGTCCTGCCATCTAATCATACCTACTGCTTTCATCTTTATCTCCCTTTCCCTACTCCTTTCTTATTGTCCGAGTGTATTATGAATCTACTCCAACCTTTCCTGGTGACCTCAACTTCCTGGAAGGTAATCTTAAATCTCATTATTCTCTGCAGTATGTTTTTCTTGGCTAACCTGGAAGATATTGTTGACTTCAGACCCTTGGATATTTCATCCCTAAGAGCAGGGTCCCTTGTTTGAGCTTTGAGGCTCATAGAGGTTTACAGAGCATATAAACTTCCACTACCTCTCCACACAGAAACTGGTATGATTCTTTGAAAACTCAGTAATAAATCTTTGACTTATGTGACTGTTGTCTAAACTTATCTTCTGCATAGTTTCAGAATCAGGGCAATTTTGCTCCTAAACTCCCTTTTGGATTCACAGACAAATCGGGTTTTAGCCTTCTGGTCATATTTTTATGTCTTAATTCCTCAGTACTTAGCTCCCACACAGCATGATCTGTTTGCTGTGACTTCAGAGCAGAGGTTAATTTTTATGCTTTTTCAGCTTCGCACAGTGCTGACAGTGGCTGTTGTTATTTGGTAAGATGCCTTCCCCTTGTCCCTGGCAGACTATGATCGCCTATCTCAGCCATACAACTGCTCCCCCACCCCCCACCCCTAGAGGGTAGCTCTCTGAGGACAACCCATGCTCCTATGACCCCTCTATTCACTAACGGGGAACCACCTTGTGTGTGATAAGAGCTTGCTAAGTATGTGGGTGTCTTTGGCAGAGGTGATGGAGCAATTAATGGGTCTCCAGACTATAATGGAAGTCTGAAAGTTAATGTTAACATGGAAAAAAAGAGCAAAACCGACCTTAAAAAAAAATGAAATTTGAAGAGATTTGAACCTGACAGGAACCAGTAGGCACACACTTCTGTAAATGATCTCTGGAGAGCCAGAGAACTAGTCAAACCTGTTCAGTCACATCTCCTCCCCCAACTACCCTGTTCCCTCTCCCCATTTCCTCTTCTCCCCCATCATTCTTTCTTACTCCACGTGGACCACCAAGCGGGGCTGTGGTGAGCATGTTACCATGAAATGTGTCTGACTCTATTATTTCTATCTTTCATATCCTCTCTGACTGTATTAAAATTTCTAATTTTCACTGTACAATTATGCCTATTGAACCCATCATGATGTGTTAGAGGCTGGTTACTCTGACAATGTGAGGAAAACTGCTGGTTGCTAAATTGTAACCTGCCTGTCTCCTCCACCTTCCACTCCCACTGTCATTTTACCTAATTAGACAATCCTACTTTTACAAAGTGACAATATGTTTAGCTAGAATTCTAGATTGCCCACCAGCACCACACACACACACACACACACACACACACACAGTCTCTTTGTAACTAGAAGTGACATAATTCTGACCCTGCTGGTTAAGATTCCACAAGAAGTAGTTAAATGAGCTGGCAGATCCTTCTGCCATTGCCCTTCTCTTCTTCTTGCATGGAATGCAGACGGCAGACTGGAACGGGCTGGCTATGGGAAGGCCAAGAGGCCACAGCATGAAAGTCAAAAGGACCCACCATGCAGGGCTAAGAGAAGGAAACTGGGCTCTTGACAGCATTATGGAGTTACACTGGTCCTGGACCATATACTTTCTTTTTACAGTGCAGCTCATTTTCCTAGTCCCTGTTCTATTGCTTGATCCATATCATGCATGGATCATGATTAAAATCGAAACCAACCCACTACTATCAGTCAGTTCAGATTCCTAGTGATCCTTTAGAGCAGTGGCTCTCAACCTTCCTAATGCTGCCACCCTTGGATACAGTTCCTCATGTTGAGGTGGCCCCAACCATTAAATGATTTTCATTGCTACTTCATAACTGTCATTTTGCCACTGTTATGAATCGGGCGACTCCTGTGAAAGGGTTGGTCAACCTCCAAAGGGGTTGCGACCCACAGGTTGAGAACTGCTGCTCTAAAGGGTTTCTGATACTATACATCTCTACTGGAGCAGACAACTTCATAACTAATTTCTTAAAACTAATCTCCCACAGAGCAGTTTGTGGGTTTGAACTACCAACCTTGTAGTTAGCAATCCAGTGCTGCTTACCCGACAGGACTACCAGGACTTGCAGGCAGAAAATTAGGCCAGGAAATCCTATGATCATAGGTGAGGCTCTATAAGTGCTTATCTGTCAATTACTTTTTTTTGGGGGGGGGGGGGAGATATCACTGCTTTCCGGTAGTGGGAGTAGGAGGCCCAGCCCCACTGCTGGAACTGAACCTCCATCCCAGTGGGCCGCAGTCCCGTGCACAACCACTACGCCACCAGGGCTCAGCCCTCTGTCAATTACTTTTAATGACTGTCTTTTTCCAACTTAAAAACCCAAAAATGCAGAGTGCTATTTTACTTACTGAAAAACATCTAAATAATGTAAATACCATGCTTTATTTTGTTTTTGAAAATAGCTAAAGCAGAGACATAAATTTCAAGAAGTCTCATAATCCCATGAAACTAAAATATTACTTCTGATGACTCCAAATCCTCAAAAGAGGTAAATTCTTTAGTTTATCAGGCAAACTTACTAATTTCCCAAGGATGAAAGGAAAACCCAAGGGCTTTTCCCCCCTCCTTTTTCTCTATTCCACGAATAAGATAAATGACCATGATTACATTCTTCATTATCGTTGACATTTTAAGTATTGGTAAAATAAAGTCTGTCAAAGCTCAATAATTAAGTCTAAAGTGTATGGCAACACCATTACCGAAATTTAATTTCCTTCCTCCCCCACCCCTCTAAAAACTCCAAAGTAGTTTAACCCCTTTACTTAATCATGCCACCTAGATAAACAAGTGGCAAGGCATTATCCCATGAAATAGTCACACTGAGGACATGGGCTTAAATGTTGCTCAAAGCCACAGATAAAGCCAATATCAGAGGGAAAGATTAGTTTTAATAAACAACACTTCTCTACCTTTATGATGTACATAGGTGAGTACATAGGTGAGTACATAGGTGAGAAGGTAGTGTAACTGAGAAAAGTCATAGCTATTAATATCAAAACTTTGCTTAGATAAACTTACAGAGTATTTCTTTGGATGAAAAGTCATGTTTGGGCATTGAATCTTAGATATTCTTTGGAAAAAGAAAATATTGTACAAAACATCCAGGTATCATTTTGACTCTTCTGAAGCACTGAAGACTTCAGTGTGGAGGCAGGGATGCATATATTTCATATATATTCGTGTATTCTGAGTACTTTATGTTCATTCCATCTGTATTTGAAGCATACCACTGCACTGTGGGAGGTACAGTGAAGCTACCAACAGGTGTAAGTTAGAGAACCTTCCCTCACTGGGACACTTGTTATGTGCAGTGGAATGAAATATTGTCCAATGCCCTGCCAGCCTCCCATGTGTTCTCATGTCCCATGTCTCAAGTCAGTCATCACGCCAATCCATCACATTGAATTCTTCTTTTCCACTGATCCTCTACTATACGAAACATGATGTTTTTCTTCAGGTACTATACCTTCAAGACCACACATCTAAAGGACAAGAGATGGTGTCTCTCTACTCACTTCTAAGGTGTATGCTGTTGATATTTCTTCTAAAAAATTGGCTTGTTCTTCTGGTAGTGCATGGTACAACATTGTCACATGCAAATAAGGTGAATGAAAAGATCCTGGTTTGAGGCAGGTGCATCCTGGTCCTCAAAATGATATCTTTGCTTTGCAACACTTTAAATGAGTCCTGTGCACATTTGACCTATTCAATAAGTGATCTTCTTTGATATCTGCTTCCATGAGCATTGATTATGGATCCAAGTAAATGAAAACCTTGACGAAGTCAATCTTTTTTTCATTTATCATAATACTTGTCTATTGGTCCAATGCCAAGGATTTTGGTTTTCTTTACATTGAGTTGTAATCCATTCTGAAGGCTGTAATCTTTGATCTTCACCAGTAAGTGTGTCAAGTCCTCTTTGCTTTCAGCAATCCTGTATGCGTGTCATCTACACATCACAAGTGTTAATGAGCCTTTCTCCAAATCTAAAGCTGCATTCTTCTCCAGTGCGTCCAGTTTCTCAGATCATTTGATCAGCATTCAGGTTGGATAAGTATGATAAAAAGTAAAAATTCTGAAACTTATCTTTCCTGATTTTATACCCTGCAGTATAAGTCAGAATCAATTTGATGGCAGTGAAGTGTTTTGGTTTTAGTATTCCCTTGTTCTGTTTGAAAGATTCCCTGGTTGTGTATGCACAGGTTCTACATGAGTATAAGTAAGTGTTCTGGGACTTACATTTTTTAAATCCTTTTATTGGAGGTTCATACAACTCATCATAATCCATACATAAGTCCACTTTATGTCAAGCACATTTGTATACCCATTTCCTTCATTATTCTCATAACATTTGCTTTCTATTTAAGCCCTTGGCATCTGCTTATTTTCCTCCTCCTTCCCTATTGCCCCCTCCCTCATAAACACTTGAAAATTTACAAAATTATCATTACTTTGTAATATCCTACACTGTCTGATGTCTCCCTTCACCCACTTCCCTGTTGTCCATACCGCAGGGAAGAGGTTATATGGAGATCCTTATAATCAGTTGCCCCTTTCTACCACATCTTTCCCTCTACCCTGCGGGTATTGCCACTCTCACCTCTGGTCCTGAAAGGATCATGTGCCCTGGATTCTCTATGTTTCTGGCTCCTACCTGTATCAGGGTACATCCTCTAGTCTAGCCGAAGTTGTAAGGTAGAACTGGGATCATGGTAGTGGGGAAGAGGAGGCATTGAAGAACTAGAGGAAAGTTGTATGCTTCATCACTGCTACACTGCACCCTAACTGGTTCATCTCCTCCCTACAACCCCTCTGTAAGGGGAAGTCTGTTACCTACAGATGGACTTTGGGTCCCTAACCTGTACTCCCCCTCATTTATAATAATAAAATTTTTAGTGCTTTGATGCCTGATACCTGATTCCTTTGACATCTTGTGGTCATGCAGGCTGGTATGCTTCTTCCTTGTGGGCTTTGTTGCTTCTGAGCTAGATGGCTGTTTGTTTACATTTTATCAATGTTATTAGTAGTTGTTATAAGGGTTTTCTTGTGAGAGGTTGGATATTGCCCTACCACTGGTAGCATTATACCTTCAGGATAGATTTTGACATGAATGTGATGTGGTTCCTTTTCAGTTCATCATTCTCAGGATAGATTATATGCTTGTCTAATTCACAATGCCCATACTAGTTGATTTCAGCTCACTCATGTCTAGGACATTGATCTTCACACTTTCAATTTTATTTTTTAACAATTTCCATAGTTTCATATTTAATATGTTCCATGTTGTAATTATTAATGAATGGAAGGATGACACTATTTCTTCTCATTTTGAGTTCTGCCATATCAGGAAATGAAGGTCCTGAAAGTTACTCCATCCACACCTGGGCTTTGGGAAGGCGACTCTTGCTCTTCCAACCTGAGAGACTCATCTTCTGGCACTGCATCAGGCCATAGTCTCCTGCTATTTTATATAGTTTTTACTAACTAGTTTTTTTTTTTTTTCAGAATTTGGGACACTGGAAGCTTCACTGAAGTCTGTTCACCCCCGGTGACCCTGTTGGCAACTGAAATACAGAGGGCAGAGCTTCCATCGCCACAGAGGCCACCGTAGTATAAAGGCAACAGATGAGTGATTGAGTGCTTAACTATATACACTGTCTTTTCAAGAGGCAATAGTCAACAAGAGTTTTCTTTTGGGGGCTGCACCCCGGTGGCGTAGTGGTTGTGTTCGGGGCTGCGGCCCACGGGATTGGTGGTTTGGGTCCAGCAGGGGCTCTCCAGGAGCAAGACTGGGCCTCATACTCCCACCAGGGCAGTGATGCAAAAAAAAAAAAAGAGAGAGAGAGAGAGAGAGTTTTCTTTTGTTGAAGGTGGCCACCAGATTTACAAATACGACTTTTGTTCACAGTCAAAAAAAAAAAGGAGGCTGGACTTCCTTAGTGACCATGAACTGGCTCTGCTGTGTCACCTTTGGTCTAGGGTGGCACTGAGAGAATTCCCACACTCATTGTTTCCTAATGGGTGGTGATTAAGTCAAGGCACTCCCATGAGGACAGTCAGGGGAGGCAGCAGAGGTCGTGGATCTGCTAAATATACCATGTGATCCTGTGTACAGCAAGCAGCTCCCCCATCTTCACCGCTCCCCCAGGGAATCCAGCAACCACGCCCACGTTCCCTTCCGCCAAGGCTCCTTTAAAGTTTGTCAGTCTCTTCTCTAGTGACTGCCTGTTTCAGGTTGTGGCAATGATCTACATGCAACAAAAGTACCGGGGGTGGGTTCTCCACTGTGGTCACAGTTCACTTCTATTCAACCCCGACACTCCCTCCTCGGAGCTTCCTAAGCACCACATCTTCTGTTTGGATATGAAGTGATTTCAAGCATTAGCTTTCAAATGGATCAAATAATAATAATAATTTTAAAAGGAGTAAATACTACTTGAATGAGAGGGTGAATGTACACCTTTTAGAAAAGATGCCTTAGCCAGGAAAAAAAAAAAGTCTTATCTAAGCCTGTCTCTATGATTCTTCCCACAAAGATGCTACTGCTGAGTTGCCTCTCCGCTACGTGGATCCCCTTCACCAGACCACCAAGCAGGGTGGGTGCAGTAAGAATGGGTACCTGAGTAGACTTTCCAGAAAGGAGAACCGAGGATGCTGGGAGCCATCTTGAATTCTGGTGAAAACAAAGAATCTTTGGTATTCCATAATTTAAACTAGGTAGAATTTTCTCTTTTCCTCATAAACAAGTTTTATTTATAAAAATTTATATGAACAAGAGGTCAAACTCTACTATGCTATGGGCTACAGCAATCCATCCTGGTTCAGCCTGTGTGGTTTATTTTAGCAAACATACTTAATTTTCTGGCATGAAGAAGCTCCCTGTCAGGGTGCCCAAGATTTAGGGCTAGAATTGGTATAATGATTGTTAGAACTACAGGTCTAAGTAGGAACTTTTAATATTTATCAAGTAAATAATATATGCACATTGCTTATGCTGTTCCAAAGTCTCTTACTTGATTGTTTTGTTTCAGTACCTGTACAAGAATATCAGGTCATGAGGAAAGACTCACGCATCAACATTATCTACCTTTTGTCACTGACATGGTTGAAAATCTGGAAGGTAAGTGAAAGGCAAAAGGGCAGCTCACCTAGTTCTTCTAACTACTACTGTACTGCTCTTTTCACCCCTCACAGTCTTGCCACACAAGCACTTCTCTCTTACTTGGAATGCTCCCCGTTCTTCTGGGCATCTTTCACGTCTTTAAGACTTCAGCATTATCTGCATTTTGAAGTCTCCTTATGTGATACAAGATTATCAGTAACAGCACATTTGGCATTATCTTCTGATAGGACTAGAGAACCTTCTCTATGGAACATGAGACCCTGAATACCCACCGTTTATATAAAGACTACATGAGTAGTTGCCACTAAGTAAGTTCCAACTCCTGGTGGCCCCACAGGTGTCAAAGTAGGACTGTGCTTCATAGGCTTTTTCAATGACTGAGTTTTGACAGTCTATTTCTCGGGCCTTTCTTTCAAGGTATCTATACGTGTGTACTTGAAGATCCAACCTCACCGTTCGTTAACGGTCAAGTCCATTAACCACTTTCAGCATTCAAGGACTCTCTTACAGACTGACAGTAAAGCTTTGTTTACTTAATGAATGGACCTACACTGATCCCCCACATGCTGAGTTCCTACAGAAGATTTTTTCCCTTCACATTCCGTTTAGTGAGTGGAATATGTTAACATAACCAGACAAAGAGTCACTCATACTCTACCTCCTAGAAACTTTAAAATTTCTGAGAAAAAGGGTTGCATATCTCTGATTCTCCATTAGAGTTTAGATACTCAATGAATGCTGACTATGAGTATCATATTATAAAGCCCTCCCAACTTAAATCACATTATTCTGGGATTATACAATCTAATAAGATGCACGTTTTCAAGAAAATAGTAATACACGGTTAGCTTCTCTGATTGTATCAGGTACACAAAGTGAAATAGTGTGAGATCTTGCCAGTGTTTTAGCAATGATCATAAAGTGTTTAAAGATGAAGCAAATAGGTTTCCTTAACTGCAGGTGTAGACACTATTTTTCGATGCATCAAAATACTTTCTTTTTTTTAAAAATGAGATTCTTCCACATATATACTGGGTAGCTCTCACAACTGCCAGCATTTCCAAAAATGCACACGGAGTATTCATAAAAGGATTCAGCTTTGTGGGGCTAACATTAAGATTAATGTAAGAAATATCAGTTTCTCCAGATGTAAGTCAAAGTAGACAAGCAACTATAGCTTTCGAGGATGCTTTATGATACCAGCTGGTAGATCACAGACTCACCTAACTGAAAATCAGATGGAAGAAAGCAAACGTGGTTACAATTACTCATTCTCTTCCCGTGGGAGTTTCATAAACAAACTAATAAATATTTTCATCTTGTAATAAGATCAAGTTAAGTGATTTGCTGACATTCTCTTGAGGTTTAAAGCTTGTCTTTAATGTAAAATACAAATCACATTTCTTGCGGACACATTTTAATAATAAACTTAAAAGCACATGAGACAAAAATAATGAAAACATTGCAATGAGAACCAGACAAACTATCTACCACTTCAAAAGGGGCGAATGAAGACCGCTCGTCAACACCCTGATGCAAATGACCTCAACACAAAATGCCACAGATTGAAATCAGCTTTCATGGAAAGAGAATCAGCAGGGATGAGAGGCTGAAACAGGGGGATTACTTGAAAACAGGTAACTAACCATATGGAAATATACTCACACACAAACACAGCATAAATTGTGGAGCAGATTTGATTTGGGTCCAATCCAAATACCTTCCACCTCCTCCCAACCTTTTTCCCCCCCCCAAAAAATCCCACTGACATAGAAACAGGCTCAGCCCCCGTCCTAGTAAGAGAAAATCAAGGACTTGCTGCCAAATCAATTACTAGTTGTTTGTGGTCAAGTCACAAACAAGTCACACAGTCATCCTGTGTGTGTCAGAGTAGATCTGTGCTCCATTGGGGTTCTCAGGTGAGTTTTCTCTCTTCACGGCAGTTCTTGCTGGACTCAAACCTTCCACCTTTGGGTGAGCAACTGAGTGCAGCAACAGTTAGAGGCACTTTAAAGACATAACCAAATTCCCTAGGTTTCTAAATAGTCTAAGACTTCCCAACAGAGAACTTGGTACACTCAATGCCTTCAGGAGTATCTGGGGTAGGGGGTTCTTCAGTGTCTTTCATTTGGCTGGTCCTGAGGCCATTACATACTGAAGCACAGGGGAGGACCCTCATTCGTGGCTCACCTCTGGGTCCTGTAATAACAGGTCGGTGATGCTGTGTGAAGGCCGTTCCCAGGGAGGAGGTCTGCGAAGGGGAGGGACTGCTGAAACCAGACTTCTCTGACTTCTTCAGTGTGGTTGGAGATGGCATTCCTGATGAGAAGAATTGATTGGTAAGTTCAGTTTAAATAAAAGAAAAATGATTGTAAACGATCACATGTAATGAGGGAAGAAAAGAGGAGAGAAGAACCAGACCATTATTTAGAATTCAATGCTTTTAGTGTTTCTGAAAAGTTGTGTTCTATGCACATGATCTGTAAGACTCTCCAAAATGCAGCTGTAGAAGATATAGAAATACCTCATATAAAATCACACCCTCCTACCACTTACTAACTACCTTAGCTCAGCAGCAAAGCATTTGCACTACTTTTTCAATACTAGTCAGTATTAAATACTGGACTGGAACTGTTCTCAGTAACCATGCTGACACTTGTAACTTGGAGATATCTATCAATTTGGCAGTGTGACAAAAAAAAAAAAAGAAAATTTGGATATAATAATAAGGGAAATTACTCCATTCTACAAATCAGTGCGTAGATTTTTGCTCCTTTAGTATTTTCTGTAGGTGTATAATGCAGGTTTTGGTGAATTTGCTTAATATTGCATCAGAAAATTGGTTGGCATTGATGTCAAGCAAGTCTCATTTAACTTGTCCATATGTTGTACTCTGTAACTTGTCCATTTGTTGTTCCTGTGTTGTGTTGTGCCCATAACCAAAGGTGAATTGGAAAAGCAAATATGTATATGTATATGCATAGGTATGTATATGCATATTATGGCTATTGAGCACCAGCTGGCTGTGCCACAGACTGTATAGGAATAGATCTGCTCAGATATAGCGAGCTGGGTTGAGAAATAACATGCTCTTATTATTTGTGATCACAGATTTTCTAAACAAGTTCTATCACATGACCCTGAAGGGTGACTATAGGGACTCTGATACAATAAGAAGCTATGGCTGGTTTGTCCCACACTATGCTTTCTGCAGGTGGTCTCACACAGGGGCTAGAAAATAACAAGTGGTCCCTGAAGACATTTAAAGTACCTGTACCTATCTCAGCTTTATTCGTGATGACTCCAGTCAGGTCTTGGACCCGACAAACCTTGAGGTTTTGACTCCAAGAAAGGAAGAGATTGCAAATTGATAAGCACATTTGCATAATTGAACATAATTAGAAAAAGAAGTGTATGGGATTTCATAATAATTTGGCCAATCTGGATCCGACCCATTCGAGATCAATATTTACATGATCTAAATGAAAAGAAAAATTCATTAAAGTGAAGTGATTTAACTATAGTTTGTTTGATGAATCAGTAATCATAATTACACCATATTGAGGTTCTACCACAGTTATGATGGACTGAGAATTTGAAGCAACATTCAATGTAACATTTGCTGGAGGAAACATGTCTATATCAAGTTTGACTAAGATAATCACACCTAACTTATGACATTCTTCTATTAGAGATTTCAAAGAAATCTAAAGCAACCAAAAATAAAACATTTTTTAATCAATTAAAAAAAGGTTATGTGTAAACCAAATTTTAGACTGCCAACCAAGCCACTGATTTCAATGCAGTCAAATGCCTAAATTATGTCATGAATCAAAAAATAATATAGAAAACATCAAAATTCTTAAGGTGGCACTCCCTTCCCACTCACCCCCACATGCTGGAATCTCTATATTTGACAGTGAAATCCAGGATCTTAATTAACCTTATTAAAGAAAGCAAATGCTTTTATAAACTTTTAAACACTGCAGAAATATTGACAGGATTTAATGCTACCACTTATCCTTATTAAAGGGAATTAACAAGTAAAATTAGAATCAAGTACATGTATCAAAACATTCAAGTTGGTATATCTGGGTTCAAAGGAGTAAAATCCAAATCCTCTTTGAAAGGGGTAACAAAGAAAGAAATGCTGCCGGTAAACAAGAAGAACAAGCCAAGCTACATATAACCTTCTAAATTTATCACAGCCAGGGAATATGAACCCTAAGGCTATCATGAATCTCAAAATTACTCTGTGTTTTCAATATTTAAAGACTAGTACTGTGCACATTTCCTTGTTACATACTTCAATATTTTCTCTAGATGCACAATGTAAGTTTTGGTTTATTTACTTCATAATCTTAATTGGCTGGATAAAATTTCAAAATGCTGGTAAACTGCTTTATATTAAGATGAGAGAACATTAATCTTGGCTTTTATTTTTTTAATCAAATTTAGTTTCTGTAAATTACTTTAAAAATAAACTCCATAATTTGTTTTTTTTTATAATTATCCATGCACAACTGTTAACACAATTACTGTATAGATTAATGATTGATTGAACTTTTCCTACTGACACAAAACTTGAACTTCCACAATCTTTAGAAGTATCATATTTTAAGGAGATGACTGAAAAAGTTATCTTTCACAGATAAAATGCTACCTTTATTCTGGGTCAGTGAGTAAATACTACTGTAAACAAATACTACTTTTTTGATATGGAAAAAACACAGAACTTTATGGAATAAATTTTATACTACCAAAAATCTAGCACAATTTGTTTCAATGGGAAATTTTGTCTTTCTTATTACCATTAAAAAAAGCAAACCACCACCAAATGGTGGTAATCAGTGTAAGAGGTAGATTTAATTAAACATTCTGGCCGTTCACTGGTTTTCTAGACATCCAGAATTTCTGAATTTCCTTTCGCTTTGCGACATCTGAGTGACCTGAGCTCTTCCTAGCTGTGTTCAGTGGACAAAGGCAAACATAACAGAAATTCAAGTCATTCAGCGAATGGTTCTTGGAGGCACTTTGAGGTGTGAAGCCCAAAGGGAAAATCTTTTTTTTCATATATTTATTTTAAAATCATTTTATTGGGGGCTCTTACAGCTCTTATCACCATCCATCTATCGGGTCAAGCATATTTGAACATAAGTTGCCATCATAATTTTCAAAACATTTTCTACTTGAGCCTTTAGTATCAAGAATCAGCATCTCTTTTTCTCCCCCTCCCTCCACCACCCTCCCACTAAGGGGAAATCTTGAAAGTACCAACCAAACATGGTTGTCATCAAGAGTCTTTCAGTTTCCTCATTAATAGTTGAGATAGTCATCTAAAATGTCCTTAAGGATGTCTGACCTCCGGCACACACTGTTTGTTGTTGGGTGCCAAGTTGGTTCAGACTCAAATGAAGTTATGTACAATAGAACAAATTACTTCAGCATTCTGTAGGATGTTGAGCACACTGCTGCAGTCACGGTGTCAATCCATCTCACAGAGGTCTTCCTCTGCTTCTCATTGATTCTCTACTTTACCAACCATGATATCAACATTCTATGAGATGAAGTCTTGCCGTCTTCACTTTAAGGAGCATACTTTGTTTAATCCCCTCTTCTTGAATATAGGCAGATGTAGCTCAATGATTACATTGTGCTATATTGTAAAAGTAAAGAAAATGTCTCGCATCTGTAATGAACGTAGCTATGATGGTTAATTTTAGCTGTCAGCTTGGCTAGGCTAGGGTTCACAATGGTTTGGTCAAACACAAGTCTAGTTGCTGTTCTATAATCTAATCTTATTTTATTAATATCTGTTATGTGAAAAGAGCGTTTCCCAAGGGTGTCTTTTGACTCCATATTAAATAGATATTTTGTTAGAACTCTCCCATTTGATTTTGTACTCTGCCATCTAATCTATGAATCTTGGGATACAAATCTGCAGCAGTCTCCAGCATAAAGGTTACCCTATAGATTTTGGATTTTTCAATCCCCCAAATCACTCAAGCTATTCCCTTGAGGTAAATCATAGTAAATTAAACATTCTCTCTCTCTCTCTCTCTCTCTCTCTCTTCAAGTGTGTTTGTATGTATAGAACTAGTTCTTTTTCTCAAGAGAACCCTAAGATAATGCTTAATCAAATACCTTTGAATTAAGCAAAATAAATACTATCCTGAGTAGGCCTGGATCTAATTAGGTAAGTCCTTTAAAAGAGGATCCTCTAGTCATCCTTGAAGACTGAAATTAAAGTCACCTCCTTGGCTCAACCTTCAGCCAAACAATACAGTCCTATAAGGTATACAGGAACGCAAGGGAGAATCAACTCCCTTAGAATCAAGATAATGACAAACAAAGCAACAGCATTTGCCCAGGGATAAAGTTCAGGATACAGAAAGGAATGGGGAAGGAGGTATGGGAACAGGAAACTCAGAGAGGAAGAAGGAAGAGTGCTGTTACCCTTTCGGCGATGCAACTAGTGCCAGGAAATCAAATTAATGCAAATTGTTGAATAGAAAACTAATTGATCTGTAAGCTTTCACCCAAATCACAATAAAAAGTTTCAACAACAGAAAAAAAAATCAATCGCTAAAAGAGGCTCAAGAAGTCAGAAAGGATTTCTTACCGGTTTTGAAGAAGTAAGATGCTTTGTCGTAAGAGAACCAAAAGCATTATAAGGGCCTCTAAGAACTGAGAATAACCCCAAGCTACCAAGAAAGTATGCATTAAACATCTAGCTACCTTAGTCCTAAAGTCACAAGAAACTGAATACTGGAAATAATCATGAGCTTGGCAGAGGCCCTGAGCTCCACTCCAGTAGAGAGTGTAGTCTGGTGATACTTTTCATCCTTATGAGACCAATTAAGGCATGCTCTGGCTTCCAACTCATGTATTATTTTCAGTTAAGTTTGTGGTCATTTGTTACAAATATATATACACACAAATATACAAATATGAATATATAAATCAATATTCAAATGTGTTTATATGTATAAAACTAGTTCTTTTCCTCAAGAGAACCTTAAGATAATGCTCAGTCAAATAACTTTGAATTAAGCAAAATAAATACTGTGCTACAGTACTAACGGAAAGGGAAAGTAGCAGAATAAATAAGAGGGGTCTTCAAAAAGTTTGTGGAAAAATTCCACAATGTTTTAACTCCTTTTTTTCACAAAGTCTTTGAAGCCCTATCAAGTAAGATTAGAAATGTGAAAGCAAAATATGCCTCCTGTGCACTGATTACACTCTAAAATCCCCAAAGTTTTGGCTATTTCACCTAGTCTACTCTTGATTAAGAAGTTTTCCCCTAGCCCACAGAAAATGGTGAGCTATCTTATTAAGAAAAGGATTAGTAAGTGGTTATTTCCAAGGTTCATAAATACTTTATTAAGTGCCTATGTCCCCATCAGTTTTTCAGGAAATACCATTAACAAAAATGAACTTGTACTGTGAAAAAAGTTTAAAGAAAATAATTTTCGGGGTCTTCTTTAACAGAACAAGATTTGGTTTAAGTGGTTTTTTACTATAACTTGATGTTTCAAAGAGGGGACCTGGTGGCATAGTGGTTTCACATTGGACTATTAACCACAAGGTCAGCAGTTCTAAACCTCCAGCCCACTCTGTGGGAGAAAGATAAGACATTAAATTCCTGTTCAGAGTTAGTGTAAACCCACAGGGGCAGGTCTACTCTGTCCTATAGTCACCAGGAGCTGGAATGGACCCAGGACAGAGGCCTTCTTCTTCATCTTTTTTGTTTTCCTATCTCCAAAAGAGACAAGAGGAAACAAGAAAAGTTCACATTCTACTTAAATCTTTTTTTCTTCCCCAAATTTGGAAATTTATCATTTTGATCAAGTTCTCTATAGTGACAATTCTGAAGGAAATCCTATAGAGATGAAAGGAAAGCACAATGCCATTCTGTGCCTGAGAAAACTTCAAGGGCATCTTTTCAGAGTCATAGGAGCTATGGTATTAACGGAAAGTGGGGGAGGGGAAGTACCAGAATAAACTGTAATTATTCCAGTGACAACTGAACAACCCACTCAATTTAAGGAAACTGGTGACAAAGTCAGGATGAGTGTCTACTTCGTTAGCAGACATATAACAACATTCATCATCCTGGAAGTCACACCTGCTAAATGCTGCTCCGAGAAGCCAGGGTTGGGCCCTATCTTGAAGATCTTCGGTAGGAGTTTGCATGAATAATGCATGTTTCTTCCTTTCTTCGAGGGGTTAAAGTCAGGAACAGAAAATTTAGTTTCAATGGTGTTCATGAATAGTCATACTGTGTTTGGAAGAAATTGAAAACAAATCACCTTTACATTTTATTTTTAACATCCAACAGCTAAGCCGGTTAGGGAGGGCCAGACTCAGCTGTAAATTTTGGTTGTTCATGTTTGACCCTGAGCATTCTCCTGTCTGTCTAATTCAGAACAACCTATCTTTACTATGCTGGCCAGAATAATGATGATACCAAACTTACATACTGTTCATGCTGGCTCAGGAGAGCCAAGAGGCAGCCCAAAACAGTCACCAAAGTCAATGAGTGAATAAACTCACTGAGAATTACGTAGTACCTACTATGTGCCCCACTGTCTTACAAACATCTGAAATCCTCACGCTGCTACAAAATCTAAGTATGAGGTAATGTCAATGCAACTGGTAAGTGGAATTTCAGACCCAGGTCTTTCTGGTTCAAAGTTTTGAATACTGTATAAAACATCTCACTTCATCTTACACTCTGCTTAGTATACACATATTATAAAAACTCTGTCCTATTTAAGTCAGTAAGGTTTATGTATAGGTGCAGTGCCTAATTCAATTGCCTAAGGAAAATAAACCTCAAAAGAATATGTGGCAGGGAGTATGGGAAGACACTCACAACCCTTATGTACACTCAAATTCATTATACCTTATAGACACACCATTTTTCAAAAACTTAGTAAAGATCTTCTAAGATTCTATTAAGCATATGACTGCTTGACCAGGTATTCTAACACAGATTACCCAGGAACTACATATTACATGGACTGAGGTGAAGATAATGACTCAAGCTGTTAAACTGCAACAATAGTACGTAAACATATTATATAAAATAGCACATACATATTTAATGGGCGTTCTGGTGGTGTGGTGGCTATGCATTAGGCTGCTAATTGCATGTCCCACAGTTCAAAACTAATAGCCACTTCATGGGAGAAAGACGGCATTTCCTGCTTGTGAATAGAGTTGCTCCCAGTCCGCATCGATCTGAGGGCAGTGAGTTTGGTTTGGAATACATTTAAAATCAAGGACTGGTCTCTTGCCAATTCAACAAACTATTTCTCCCAAATGCCTCTTGGGCGTTTTGAGATTCACTGACATATTTCTGGAGCCTGAAATTACATTATTATATGGTAGTACACATTACTTGATCAGAGACCCCACTGTAGCACCCACGATTATTTGGAATTTACTAAGTTCTGAGTTCAAAGCAGGCCTCTGAGATAGTCAAGTCAGTGCCAAGTAGCAATGCAATGATATTGAGTCATTTAACACAAATAAAGTTCAATGACACTGTAGGTTTTGATCACTGAGTCGAATGCTACTGAGAGGTCACATATTTAGAGGATGAGGGGTTTACTCAACTTGGCCACACAGATGTTTCTCGCAATCTTGAAACAGGAGCTCCAAGAGAGTAGGGCTCACAGAAGACAAATAACTACTGTTTAAAGGCCAATGGGAAGTGAAGTAAAGAAAATGACTCATAAACTCCTCCATGGTATTGGTCTGTGGAGGAGAGCCAAGAAGTCAGGTGGTAGCTATGAGGGAAGCTATCTGAGTGTGCAGCCGTTTGTGGACTCAGTTGTTGGCTGACAGGCTGAAGGTTCGAGTCGACCCAAGAGGCAGCTGGCAATAGGTTATAGTGAAAACACGAGGGAGCATAGGTCTGCTCTGACACAAGGGGCTGGTCATGGTGAGTTACAATCGACTCCAGAGCAACTGCTGTAGAGAAGGAGATGGAGCATGGACGAGCTTTCTGAAAATGAGGGGCAGGAAAGCATGTTTGCACTCTGGCCAAACTGATGTAGCAGATAGGCAAAAAATAACGAATCAAAAGAGAGAGAAGATAATTGAAGTAGAAAAGTCTTTTAGAATGTGAAGGTTTATACAACTAATACATAGAGAATCAGACTTTGAATCCTGCAGGGCAGAGTCCTGGCTCCTTCCTATGTATCATTACCAAGATGTCTATTTCTGGGGTGGTGGTAGGTGGGCGGGAAGAAATTCTGATTAAACTCTACCTCATTGACACAAACCAATCTTGACATAGATTACAACTGAGGTTATTAAGGGTGTTGCCACAACTTCCTTCCTGCAAATGTGTTGGGGCTGAGTGACATGCTAAGTGCTATTTTGACTGTTCTCAGATACGGATTCACCTATACTTTCACATCTGAATGTGGGGCGCAGACTCCCCAGTCACGTCTGTCAGATGAACGGTGCTAGCATAAATTTCCATGACATTCCTCAAGCGTGGGAATGAGGACCATATTTTTGCAAGTCATCCACCACCGGTAGATTGATGTTCAGCCTCATCTCTTTTAGATGCCGAGCTCTGCAGCCTCCCTAGCACCAGCCCCTTTGCCCGAACAAGACCTTCCTAAGCCCGGGACAACTATACCTTGTGATAGCTCATCTCTAACTGTGATGCTACACAGGCAGGCTCCTTCAACTGCAAAGAGACCATACTATTCTGTCGGCATACACATGCTGTGTGATACCGCGAGGAGCTCAAGACACGGCACTTAGCTTGGTGTCCTCATGGTAAAATCCATTAGGGTCTAGTCTGGTGTAATTTAGTCTGACTAACACAGGTAACAACAAAAATGGTAAAACATGCAGATGATTTTGACTTTTACTCTCCCCCCCACCCTGCTGCTGCTGAATGACTAAAAATATTTTAAAATTATTTTTATAGTGGAGAGAATAAATGAAAGTTAATATCGTTTCTGAGGTTCATCCTTCTTATTCCAATATGCACCCATTTAAAATGAACTAAGAAGGCCCCCCCCCCAAAGAATTACCACCTCATAAAGAGGTGCAGGTGATTTAAAATGCTTGGTGGTACAAATGGTTTCTTCAATAGACGTGTTTTTTAATGAGGATAAGGAGCAAAAATGAAATGGATTATGCAGGAAGGAAAGAAATGAGTTCTCTAATGTATTCCAAATGTCCATTTGTGAGCAAAAATTTACAACCAGAGAGACTAAAGGATAGATGCAAGGAAAATGCCATACAAAAAATCTGGTTTGAAGGTGGGGGAGATGGAAGGGGGGTGGGGATGAGGCACTGATACCAAGGGCTCAAGTAGAAAGAAAATGTTTTGAGAATTGTGATGGCAACAAATGTACAAATGTGCTTGACACAATGAATGTATATATGGATTGTGGTAAGTTGTAAGAGTCTCCGATAAAATGATTTTTTTAAGATAAGAAAAAGCCTCTTGAGTCTCAAGGGGATTTCCTCTAGTGTTCAGGGCAAATACAAACACCCAAGTATAGGACGAACTTTCAGAAAAAAAATAAAAGAATTCTATGTTTTGTTCCATATACTTAGAAGAAATTGGAGATTCACTGCTGCTCCCATCTGCTTCCCACCCACCCCTTCTACTCCCGCCCCCATTACCTATGTGTTAGAGAGAGGTCTGGTTTGGGCTCCACATAGCAACCACAGAAAAATTACGGTAATATCTTTGAGGTAGAAGATAGGGAAAGAAGAACTACTGAGAAAGTCAAATGATTTTCTTTGCATGAAAAGAAAGAAAGAAAGAAATGCAGGATAATACAGCTCAATGCTTTATTCATTCTGCCTGGATAGGCCATGGGGAGAGGGGCATGTTTTTTTTTTTTTTTAAAGACTAGCCATACATAGATTTGGTTTATCTCAACTATATATAAGATGGTAGGTATGGTCCACTGGTGGCTACTTATTTTAAATTAATCAAAATGAAGTAAACTTTTAAAATGCAGTGGGGTCAGTAGCACAGTCACCTTTCCAGTGCTTGAAGAGTCATGCATGACTAGTGGCTACGCTGAGGGCAGTGACTGTAAAATGTGTCTATCGCTCACAGAAGGGCCCGTAAAACCCTGTTTTACATGACGTCATTCTTTCTTTCTGTTTCACAGTAGCAAACCTTACCTTCATTTGTGTGTGTGTGTATACACATACATACAAATATATACATATACATACACACACACACATATATATATATATATATCAGGGCATGCTTAGTCCTTTCAAAAAATATAAAAGCAAAACAAAAGCACTCAAGAAATCTAAACTGGGTTAGTGGCCCTATGTTACACAGCCCAGTGATAGTAACCCAGGACCCAAGTTTGTAAATTTCTTCTCTGGTTATTTTTCTCTCATTCCCCACCCCTCCCCATAAAGCTCTGTATTCAAATAAGTTCCTTGCTGTCAGATAAATGTGACTGAACAGATGCAGGGGCTCAGTGTCCTCCCAGTAAAATTTAATGGGACAGTCCCTGCTGGAGATAAGCCTCCTCTGAGTGAGAGACACAGGACTCCGCTCGTCTCACGCACCAGGGGACAAGCAGAGCAGCCATTACTTTATTTAAAGAAAAAACCTGAAGCCGATTGAAACATTTCATTGGGGAAAGAAGAAATATAATTTTAGGCCTCTTCAAATTGCCTGAACTGTGAAATCAAGTAATGAACACTAGAAAGGGTTCTGTCAGCTAGAATCTAAGCTTAGTGTAGTCAGCACTTTCCTGCTAAACCTTATTATGGCAAAGCATTTGATTTTTCATTTCTGTACTCTGTTCACCCCCCGAATAAACTACTTTGACCTCCACCTGTTACTTGATGAAATCTGCCGGCCATCCTTCAATAACCCTATTCTTTGCCTTCAAAGGCCTTTGAGTCACTGAGAAACTGGGCAGATAGAACTATGCAATGAACTGAGCTGATAGCACTTTATAACTATTCAGTAGTTCATAGTTCAAGTTAGAAGCTACAAAGCAATAGAAAATGGATTTTTTTTTAAGGCAATGCCTGTGGATGCTGGAAGGGGGCAACACATTTCATCTTTGTAAAAGGAATGTTTCACAGAAAGATGCTCTCCCTTGAGCTCTTATTTAATGCAGAAAGCTTTCAGCTTATTCCTTATAAGGAAACCTCTCTCCATAAAGAAGCATGATGCCTTCACCTTAAATACATTAATTTTTTAAAATGTGGTTGTTCAAACATATGCATTTTACTGATATTTTGCAAAACAAAATGACTACTAACTTTTAAAGCAATTTGAGGGATGCAAAAAAGCCCAAACTGTTATTAAACACTAAAAAGGCCAAAACAAGAAACCACCAACAAATACCAAAGAATGAAAAAACAAACAAAAAAAATGTGCTTCTGTGAGTCAGACAACCACTGAACCATTTTCTCAGACAAGCTATCTGACAAAATAGTTTTCTTCTCCTCTCCCCCCTCAACAAGGATATATCATCAAAGTATTTTATGAAATGCTGGACCTCTGATTAATGCTATATTCAACAGATGAGCTGGTATCCATCTAATTACATTAAACACTTATCTGAGCGGAATTAGCAGGGTGCTTCTGCTCAGTGTCACTCTTACTTACAACGAAATGATAGATCCTCTTACTTTGAGTTCAATTATTAGAAACCATGCTGCTTTCTTAACTGCCTTCATATCTTGGAAATATTTCATTAAAAATAACTTATCTGACACGGAGGGTAAATGCTCGGCAGAGGCCTTCATATCAATTAACTAAATAAGCCAGTTCAAGAATATGCACACAGTTTAACACAGTCACAATCCTGGTTGAGTGTCTCATTCAAGTTTGGTGAAACCTGATCAGCATGTGTTTACCAAGGAGTTCATGATTCATTCCCTTCTCCCCCTCCCCCACCTCCTCCTTGTCGTATCTCTCCAAATCCTAAAGTTTGGTTTTCACTTAAACTAAAAACTGCTCATGGCTGACATTTTCTCTGGAGTCATGATTTAGCACTTCTCCTTCACATTCACACTTTTTTCTGGAACCCAGCAGAAGGATCCAATTTTATATAGACAATTCTCTGCAGGCCACTCGGAATGGGTTGCTAGCTACATAACATCTTTTGCAGCTGCTTCTACTCACACACTGAATGTATCCAGTACCTGTGAGCAAAAGGTCTTTAGACAAGATAAAAAAGTAAATCACATTGGCTACTGGAAGTAGGCGAGCCAACCCAAAGCAAATGATGGTTTCGGAATGTGTCTAAATAGACAAAAGGGGGTCCCTTCTCCTTGTGACCCTCAAATCACAATGCCCAACAACCCTGTCCTTGAATGTTAAAGACAACCAAATATGGGCATTGAATGTAAGTTACTCACTAGACTGCTCCCCACAAGGAATGTTTATCTAGTCCTCTGGCTTTAGTCAACTTAAGACAACTGTCAAGTTGGCCAAGTGGAAGATAATAGCATTGATAGTAAGTGACATCTCTGTAAAACTCTTAAAATGTACGCTTACAACATAAAATTTATGTGACCCCAAATGATGATTATGTGTTACCAAAGACACATATATTTTTGAAAGGCATGTTAAGGCTTCAGGGCTGATTTTAAAAAGACTCATAAAAATATCAAGCACATGAAAAGAGGAGAAATTAGTATTTAAGGTTTTTGAGGATAAGATTTATTTTCTGAAGGGTAAAAAAAAACCTCACTGGAAGAAAGAACTCATAAAATTAGAAGCAGGTGTCACCACCACAAAGTGATAAATTTCAAAGCATAACTGGTTCTGAAAAGTGTTCTGAGGCATCCCATACTACTTTTAATCTTCACATGTGTACTTGGGACTTTCAAACCTGAATGTGCTGCTTATATAAGCCCCAACAGAGTGTTAAAAGCCTGAGAGCTGCTGCACAGCCATTCTGATAAGCGCCACTCTCTTCAGTCAGTCAGGTTCACGAGATGGCTGAAAGGCAGATGGCAGATGCTTCTGATTGGCGTCAAGTTACAAGCCATCATGATAGCCTAGGATTCATTCATCTTAGTAGCTTATCACAGCTAAGTGATTTCTGGGTTGGGCACACTAGCACGGCAGTGTAATCTGGTACTACAGAGGACGCTTCAGATTAGAAATGGACATGGTTCGCCATTCCTTGGATTTCGAATGGCTTGAGTGCCATTGCAACTATGCAAATGACCATCTTAAACACTGTTCCTTATATCCCAAGTGAGAAAAGCCTTCAAGGCAGAAACGTTCCTTAAACATGCAGAAAAATGATATATGGGGACCATATTTAAATTTCACAAAATCCAGGTGTGTTATCTGAGTTCCCAGCTGTCCCCAATGCCTATTCCCCGCAATATGCTAAAGTTAGAGCCACAGACTCCATTCCTCTCTCCAAGTATGACCAGAGAGAACAAAAGTAACCCAGTGCTTAAAAAGCCAAAGGTTTCAGAGGTGTTTTTAATTGTCAAGAAAAGCAGGCCACTACTGTTTCACTCTGAAGAAACAAACAAACTGGATTTATCAGCCATTTTATTTCACTTCAATTTTTCAAAGCAGCTTTTTTCTTCTTTCATTCCTGAAGTTTTCCCCCATTTGAAAGGCATACTTGGACTTTCCCTGTGATCCGGCTTCTGGAGAGCACCCTTTCTACTTAGCACTTGGTGTGTTATTGCTCAGGAACCCATCAGGAAACTGCCATTGATGTACTATGTTGATGTGGAGTATTTCTTGTAATCTTCTAGGATATAATTCACCCGTCAGCTCGAAGTGGGTGCCATGTCTTTGATTAATTGATGAGTTTATGTTGTATTTGAAATCCTTCGATGGATAGGGTTGGAGGAATAGGCATTATTGTAATCCTCCGCAGAGAAGGCGGGCCATGGGGATGTGCACAACCCCATCAGAAACTGCTGCACTACACCAGCAGAAAGGCATCACTCCCTCCTGGGATCTGCCTGGGCTGCAAGGACTTGTTTCTGCTTTCTCTCCCCCAGTTCCCATGCAAAAACCTTTATTCTGGTGCATTCAGAATGGCTTCTTTTTTTTTTCTTCAATCATTTTATTAGGGGCTCATACATCGTTTTTCACAATATATAAATAAGCATACTCGTCAAGCACCCTCACATGTCCACTTCTATTATTGTTCTCCAATCGTCCACCTTTTTCCCTTTAGCCCCTAGTATCGGCTTATCCATTCCTTCCCCTCTTCCCCTGTTCTCTCCTCCCCTCCAACCCTCAATAGTTTATA